>SNQJ01S0162088.1:0-16425 GCA_010110895.2 Picea sitchensis
TAATCCACAATGGGGATTAATCCTATGAATATAATAATAATAAGAATAATAATACTCTTTGTAGTTACATTATTTCAACATGATAAACAGTCTTTTATGTTCTGTACATCATCAATCTTTGAGCACCAACTCAAAATGAGGTTACAAACTCTTCTTTAACAAGATGCAACTTGTTGAGAGCACCAACTCTCTGGTTTCTCTAGTACCCACTAGAAGGAAGCACCAACTCCCTAAGTGTTCCAGCACCAACTGGATGGAAGCACCAACTTTCAGTCACACATGCACCAACCTGTATAACAAAGAACAATGGTTCTCCCTTGCACCACCCTGATTTTTCTAGCTGCAACCAGATGGAAGCTACAAATCCATGTGTTCAAGCACCCACTTGAAACTCTGAGGAAAAAAATCCTCCCTAGCACCACCCTACCAACCTGATTATAAATATTTACTTGAATAAGACCTTGCAACAATATAGACATTTCAATGCTTACCACTTCTTCTTTGTTCTGTAATTCTGTTTTGCTTGGCTCCACTTGCTGTCTGTCTCCATCTTCTCTTCCTCTGTTCTTATCACACTCTTAGGTTCTCATACAATCTTTTGTTTTCACCATTTTTGCTCTGTCCATCTTATGTTCTTCTTCTCTTCATATTTTCGGCTCTGTTTCTGCTATCTTCTTGATCACATATAGTTCAACTTATTTTACTGAGAAGAAACAATATCTCTCTGTCATGACATTTTTCTTTTATTCCTGATCTCATTATTCGTTACACTCCACATCTCCAACGCTCAAGTCGGGAATCTGAAAAATGCTCAGGCATCATAATTCCAATGCTTAGGAACAATGATTCAACCACTCAAGAACAATGATTAAGTTAGTGTAACTAAATAGTAACTGATCAAGAAATCATGAAGTGAAACAAAAACCCTTCGATCAGATTCTGTTTGATCAACTTCGTTTGATTATACACATAGAGGCCCTTATGAATTTTGAATGCATAACCTCTGATGTGGAGCCTAGCAGTGCTAGCTCCTTCACTTATATTCCTCTCATGTGACCTTGGGTGATGATATCATGTGACCATGAAAATGCAGGCACAACCAAAGGTGGTTTGAGATCAAACTGCGTTTCACCCCACAATTTACCTTGAGCCTCCACATGTCCTTTCTCCAAAACCATGGTTTCAATTGTGTCCCTCCTTAACTTTTTAAATTTCACGCACCTTCAATCCCTGCAATGCGATGGGACCATCGATCTCATGATCTTGATGGTGCTTCTGAATGGACAGTTCATATCTATCCTCTCAAGTATGCGGATCAGATCTAGCCATCCTAAATCAATGCCTATGATTTACTTCATGATCCGGGCTTCAGGAGTTTCAAATCTCAAACCCTGCTTTTCTTTGTACGCCAATCTTCTGGAGTCAATGATCTACGAACATCTGTCCTTCTCAATCGACGACTGTGCCTATACTTTGGGAACTTGAAATTTCAACCTGACCAATGGTTTTGTGGCCCCTTTCTTGATCAATGGCCGAGATCTCCTTCAGGTCTCCAGACTTTTTAAATCTCAAATATCAAACTTTACTTCCCCTCGAAGTATGCAGATTACTGCCACGTGTCTTTTTGGATCGGATGGTTGAGGCTTACTTCGGGTCTTTACCTGGAGTCCACAGGATTACACCATGTATTTTATGGATTAGACGGACTAGATTTACTTCAGGCGATAAGATGCTTGAGATCTTCTTTAGACAATTTGACAACTGAGATCTACTTCGGATGATCTGACGGTCAAGAATTTATTTCGGTTTTCCGGGTATCTGGGCTTTGGGAATTTCAAAATTTAAACTGACGCTCTAGATCAGATGACCCAGATTCACTTCAAATGATATGATGCTTGAGATATTCTTTGGATGACATGATGATTGAGATCTACTTCGAATGATCCGATGGTCAAGAATGTATTTCGGATCTCTGGGTCTCCGGGCTTCGGGAATTTAAAAACTCAAAATAACATTCTGGATCAAACGACCTAGATTCACTTTAGACGATCTGACACTTGATATATTCTTCGTATGATCTGGTGACTGAGATCTACTTTGGATGATCTAGTGGTCGAGAATGTATTTCATCTCTTCGGATCTCTGGGCTTCAGGTATTTCAAATCTCAACTGGAAATTCTTGAAGTGATTTCTCTAGAGCCTAACCTCCTCATAAATTTAGACCTAAAACAAATGATGTTCATTTGATCAATATATTAGATCAACAGATCGATCTGTCTGTGATGCATATTTTCCTTGGATTAAATCCAATGACTCTCCATCTTTTCTTATCCTATCCTTCCACTTAATTCGATCCTATGGATGAAGGAGATTCGGATAATCGAATTTTCAAACCTTGTTCCTTATTTATCCTATCCTTCTATTGGCAGTAGGCCAAAGTGGAAATAAGGATGATCATGGGGAAAGAAAGTGTGCAGAAAGTGAATCAACAACTGGAAGGAAACGCAGCATGCCCGCATGCAAGAAAGTGTGCACAAGGAAAGTGACAGCTGGATGGAGAAAAAACACATGCACATGGGAGGAAGACCTAACATTGGTATGATTAGGGTTTTGGTAAGGAATTGTAATGGATGAAGAGTCAAATATGTATAAATACCAATACTGAGGTATTGTGGATGAGTTTTGTAGTTTTGAGGGATTTTGTAGTTGTTCTGATTTAGTTAATAGTTGGCTTTGCATTATCGTAGATATGTATGAGTTGATGTGATATGTAATATTTTTGTATGAACTATTTTGTAAGATGTCGATCTAGAGGAGAGGAGAGAAGGTAGATATTGAAGATTAGATCACAGACTAAGGAGCTTGGTGTGATCTAGTTCACCTCATATAGATCTTACCCATCTGAGGAGATTTGTAAGCACGCGATGTTGTAGATGCAAAACTACCATAATAAAAGAGTCGAGAGCCAAATCTTTGTGGACGTAGCCTAGGAGGGGGTGAACCACAGTAATATATGTGTAATGTGATGAATGCATGCATATATTTATCCTCTTTTCAATAGTTAAATATTGTGCTTATTGAATGAATGGGCTATTATATTTCTATGAAATATGGTTACACTATTAAGGAAATAAGTTGCTGAAGGTAATGCATAGTTGCAAATAACAGTAGGTTACAATCACAAGTTATAGTAAATGGCTCTGAATATAGATCTCATATCTCATACTCAATCCTGGGATGTAAACACTTGAGTCTTACAACCACCCATTAAATCTATCTCGGGTGAGACTGCGCGACACATTCTGTGTCCTGTGTTGCCTTCTGGTTCACCAGGAGGGCCGATAGTTTTAGAGGTTTTGTTGGAAAACTAAATGACATGAACCCTGGGTCAATAAGAAGTTCATAGTAGAATAGAGGATATTATCCAACAAATGGTTCCATTTTCGTAGGTAGGAAAAAAGGAGGATCGAGTAGATGAGATAGGTTGAACGAGAAATGAGCAAAGAAAATAAAAGAGAAATGGGAAATTAGAAGGGAATGTTGAGACCGTGGAACCCTATGAAAGAAGAAATCGAAAGATGGTTGAGAAACAAAGAGCTATAGTTTGTACAGAAAGACAATAGAAACCCTAGAATAACACCCCACAAATATCTAGATAAATACGTGTTTACTGATTTGCACGAAGTCTTTTTCTGTGACTTTCCACATCTATTGTAGGAGTGGATACTAAGGTTGAAGGATAACCACGCAACGAATCGGGTTTGATAGCTAGAGTGGACCCCAGTATAGATTGAGTAGTTACAACATGTGAACGACAAGTTCACCCGCGCAGTAGACTTTTGGCTTGACAGTATTGTGGCAAGCTTCATAACAGAGTTTGCAGTTGACACAACGAAGTCATACAACGCATCAGAGCATGAATTTCTATGCAGATCTTGAGGAAGGTACATTTGATCACTGTTTACTTCTATTAAGATAATGCTATATAACAAAGGTGTAATGACAATGGAATCAGACAACTAAACTTCCCTGGATGCATGGGGGAAGGGGGAAAGCACTGACAAAGAGAGGAGAAATGGAAGGAGGTAAGGATAAAGGCAAGAAGGAGGAGGAACCTTTGGACTTGATCATGATGGACGATGACTAGATCAAGTGGATCTTGGCATCAACGAGAAGGACACGTAGCAGAGTATCCTACCAATACAAGATGAATACTAAGAAGAGAGCCGTAGTCGCGAGGGAAGGCTTGGAAAGTGATGAGGAAGAGGTAGAGGATCTTCGGGCTGTGGAGCATATTGAAGAAATCCTGTGTGAAACATATGAAAGGAAGATGAGAGGTCCAAGAGTGGGAGGAGAAGGCAACTATCCTATCCATATTAATGTCACTGTGGAACCCATAAACCCATGTGCGACTAATACACCAAAGAGAACACCACCATTTAGACAACCGAAGTTCAGAGGAAGTTCGACAACATGAAGTACATATACACAAGGAGAAACAACTAGAGGAGCCAGTCCATGCAACAATAGTCGAGTATCTACACCACGCAGAGGAGGTAGTAGTTCAATATTCAGAATGGCAGGACACGATCCCACCATCAGGTTACCAAAATTTGGGGAGAATCAACAGAAGACCCTGAAAAGCACTTTCTCATTTGTGAAAAGATTTGGGAAGAAAAACAAATCAATGATGAAGATACCAAACTCATGCAACTAGCTATTACACTAAGAGACCGCCCACTAGACTGGTACATGAGTCTAGACACAAACAATGCGTCGGGGTAGACAAGGACATTGGCCGACATTAAGAAGTTACTGATAAATGAGTTCTAGAAGCCGAGCTCATAGGATCAGTACATGAATGAGATGATCGAAATAAGATAGAAACTGAGAGAGTCTGTATGGGAGATCGATCAAAGATTCAAGCGACTGAAGAGAAAGTTAAAATATCTCCTAAATGATATGCAACATTGACACTTGTTTGTCAACTCACTACTCCCACACTTAAAATATCCCTTACGACAATAGAAATTTCAGACATAGGCAGAGGTTGTCCAGGCAACCTTGCAACTGGAAGAGAACCAGTACCAACAGACAGACCCAACTATTGAGGAATTGAAGGAGGATTTGAAGAATCTAACATTTCAGCTGAACTAGAATAAGAACAAGGAAAAACGAGAATTTGTTTGGTGTACCATATGCAAGACGAAAGGTCACCACAAGAACGAATGCCCAACTTTTGTGTAGTATATGGCAGAAGGAATGCCTAATCTATTACCACCATGAGGATTATGGTGCAAAATATGCAAGAAACTAGGTCACGACCCCTATCACTGCATGATGATGCAAAAATACCAGACAATCCCAAAGAGTTCATATTGTACCTTTTTCAAGTCAATGGGCCACGATGATAAATATTGCAGAACTATGGAGCTGATGCGAGAAAGGACAAGATGCATATAGAGTACATGCTGAGATGATGACTAGGCAAGAATCACCACTGTTCAATCAAGTCCCAACTCCATACAACACTGCACAACAATAGTATAATACTCTACAACAATCGTACAATAACACACAGTTGCAATACAACCTGGCACAACCTTAGTACAATAACACACAGTATAATTAGGCGCCACAATATAACGTGCCAAGAGTCGATTGAGCAGGCTACAGAGGAGGAGGATGAGCTAGAGTAGGTTTCAGATGAGGTAGAGGACCAATCACATGTCACAATTGTCAACAACCAAGACATTATGCACGGGAATGTCCACTACCACCAGCAACTTGTATGTATTGTCACGCATTGGACCATGATACAGAGGAATGTCCAACCTTACTAGCAAATATTTAGGAAAAGAGGAATCAAAACAACCAAAATGTTAAGTGGATCTTAGCCAAAGCAAGGGATGAAGGAAAGAACATCAACATAGTCACTCGTAGAGGAGCTAAAACAGGCACTGACGCAGCTCAACAGGAACCAAAACAAAAGCAATGGGTGAAGAAGAACACCAAACCAAAAAAGCAGTTCGATGCGCAGAAAGAGAAGGAGATATTCAAGCAAGTCAGATAAGAATTCAGAAGGAGGACATGCCGTCGACTTCAACTGTGATACAAGAAAAGGAAGCACCAGAATACGAGATGCCTCCATCATTGGATCATACCAACGGGATGTAACCCATGGGACAAGTAAGTACAATCGAAGACTTTTTTCAATCATGTGTAAAGGTATTAAGCGATACCTCATCTGTGAAAATATTGTAAAACATACTAGAAAAATGTAGCAGTGAGACAAAAGAAAATCTAGAACCAAAAACAGTTAATCACCTACACACAAGAAGAAAAACAAGTAGGGAATTTAGACTGAATGCTAACATTGGGGATTTCAATATGGGAGACATAATACTAGATCTAGGAATGGAAGTGAATGTATTACCAAAGAAGACATGGAAATGCATGGGATATCCAACATTAGGATACTCACCTGTTCAATTGAAACTAGCAAACCAACATAGAGTCCTACCAATCGGTAGACTGAAAGGAGTGACAATAGATATTGACAGAGTACACACTAAAGCAGACTTTGAAGTCATTGAAATAGTTGATGACACAACACAGTATCCAACATTGCTTGGTCTCGATTGGGCATTTGAAAATCAGGCCATAATCAATTTGAAAACCAGGAAAATGACATTTGAGTTTGTAGAATATAGGGTCATCGCACCGTTAGACCCATCAGAAGGGGAGAGGTTTATATAACCTACTTTGCTAGAATTAGAGGAAATTGGCCAGTTGTACAGAACAACTGCGTGCGATGAGGATTATGTAAACCCAACTACATATGGGGTACTCAATTGGTGAAGCATTACTTCATATGCAACGGACTCAGAAACCGGTTTAAAGACCTGGCAGCAGAGGTTACATGAAGTATCCACGTGAAGATGTGCAAGAATAGACTGCGCAGTAAGATGGGTAGGCACAAAAATCAGGGAACCACCCAGTTTCCACAGACTAAATGATTTGAAAACATTCTTGACACAATATGAATACATAGTGTTAGAGAAATAGAGACTGTTAGCACTTGACTTATCAATCAAGGCCACACCCACAAGATGGTGGGGCGAACACAAAGAGACAATCACAGACTGGTATCAATGTAAGTGGTTACTGCGCATAAGGTTTGGCGTAGAATATAAAAACAACAAACAACAGAAGTATGAAGGACAAGGGACACCAGCGGAACACTTGGAGAAGTACAGAACATTGTGGAAAATGACATCCCCCTAGAGGAATGGCCTCATTACTTCATACACACTCTAGAGGGCATATTGACGAATTGGTATACAGACTAGGAATTGCAGAAGGGAACTGTTGGAACACATGTATTTTTTAAAATACTCCAAATATCAAAGATTTTAGAGACGCCTATTTTCTAAATAATGAAATGCTAACTATAAATCTAAATTATCGAATTTCGGGATTTCACAGATCTAACGATCCAACATGTCAAAACTCTCAATGTCCCAATATGCGAAATAACGATATTGTGGTTAAGTTTAATAATGATCATCAAAACAATAAGCAATGATTATCATTAATTCAATACATCACACTTTCACAATTCGAGAAGTCACACCTCAAAAGACTTATGAATGTCCCGATATGTGAAGTTGCGAAAACGACTTAAGATAAATCTGGTTAATTACGAGAATAATGATAATTAAGCCATAGTTAATCATTATCACAATTTCGTGACTTGACGATTTTTGCCTCGAAGTAACGCATTTGTAACCCCGATACCCAAGGTCGCGAAATTCATTAATTGATCATGGTTAATTAAAATATTAAAGTCTAATCACAGTTAATAAACCAAATCGCAATATCACGAATTCGAGGTTCATGGTTCAAGATTAAGAGTAAAATTATTGGAGACTGCGAACGTCGAAAAAGGGATTAATGAATAAACACACTTAATTAAAGGACTAAACTAGATTAATTAATATCTTAAGCAAATTTTAACCTGTCCAGTCTACGGATAAAAATTTAAATGTTTTTGCGATTTTCCCAAGTAAAAAATTATTAAACATTTATGGCATTTATAAGGAAGTTAGTGAAATGATTGATAGTAATATCTTGTTTTATCGCTAAATATTTCTATTAAATGTTTTAAATGTTCTGTCAACAAGGACTCACATAGACTTGAGTGCTCAAAGCGCAGGGATTTCCGTCATTATTTAAAAAAATTCCTTTCTAATTTTCACAGAGCCAGTTTATCGAGATAACCTTTGTCTGTGTTTTCATTTTCTGTGACAGGAGATCTAATTGAAAGGTTCTATATCATGGCTCCATGGAAAGCGCCCAAGACAACTGGTGGAAATTCAGGTCAAGGTTCAAATATTATTTTCGATACCTCACCTAGAAGCATCAACACTGTTAAAACATGGACACATGTCTCCAATGTTTTGCAATTCGAGCTGATAAATTGTCTAGATGATTCCAGTGATGAAAAAGATGACTTATCCAACCAATACAAAATTTTCTCTCATTCGAAGATACACAAGGTAGCAGAAAGACCGCAACTTTTTCCCTATTGTGATATGATCAGATGGGCGCTGGACCATGTAGATATCCCGACTAGGACAATATTCAATGAGAAGAAGAGGATGATTGGGACATTCAAGCCTGAGAATCTATAGGCAATGCACAAATTATCTCCCACACCAAACTTTACTCACAACGCCAAATTCTTAGAGGGATTCAAAAAGAAGGAATGTGAGCAATTCGGGAAAAGCTTATCCGACATGATCAAAGATTGGTGTTCGCATCCTGCGAAATTCAGAGCCGACTCTAATGGAATTTATTCAATCTCATCGTTGGAGCCCCAATTCATGTATATTGCGATGATGGTCTGTACACTATATGGGAAGGAGGACACCGCTCAATTTTTTCTCCCATGGGTACCACTGATTCACACAGTAGCCGAGGGATTCTCTTTCGACTGGGCCAAATTGTTGTCAGACAATTTGTCCAGCCGAATTACAAAATATCGAGCACAAATGGTGAGTGGGAAAGCATCTTCATTTTTATGTTTTCTTACATTCTGGATGCTATTTGCTTCATGACACCTTTCCCATTAATGAGCTAGAGTTGGACTCCAACCAATGAAGAGCCTATTCATGTGTACCACTTGAAACTCTGGGAAGATAAATCCAAAGAATTTGTCTATGATATTTTCAACTGGGTAATGGTACCAATGCATGTCTCTATCTTCGACCATCCACCTCCCAGGATTTGAGATAAAATCATGGCCAACCTAAGCAGCTTGATAGACTGGTATATAGAAGCAGAGTTTTCGTACATTAGGGTTTTTGGCAGCTTTGTTCCCCCATATGCTCTGCTGCCAGATAAGTTAGTATGTCACGAGATCGCCAGGAAAACTGTGCTCGGTGGGATAAGCAAAGAGCTCAAAGGAGTTCAGAAGAAGGTATGACCACCCTTCCCCATTCACATTACTACATATTCTTTATTAGATTTCGGCCATGCCAAAGCGGAGGCCAGTGCCCTGGAGGAAATGAAATTAGTAGACATCAAGTTTAAGAAACACGACCCTAATAAGGTTGTGAGTAATCACATGGTGAGTTGTGGTCTAAAAATATTTGAGCATGAAGACTCACCTCATGATGAAATTTTTCGAGGAGTGAGGTCCTACTCAGAAGTCTTAAGTCGGAATGAAGCTTTTCTGCCCGGAGATATGGTGGAATTCTATAAATTCCAGGAGCACTGAAGAAGTTTCCTACCCAAAGTTTTACAGGGAAAAACCTCAAAACCTCTGGGTACACAACAAACAGAGGCTAAAGGTTCAATGGATGAAAGCCCTGGCAAAAAAGAGACTTAGGAAAAGATCGAGGAAACTGGGACCTCGAATCAGGAAGATGAGATCCTCAATCAAGAAGAAGGAAACATAAAGGCAGTTACACTGGGTAAACATGCTAAAGGTCAAGAAGAGATATCCTCAAAAGGGGCAGGTGACATACCGTCGCCTACATCAAAGGAGCCAACCACAGACCCTACCATGAAACAATCATTCCAACAAATTGACAGTCCCATTCAATCCATCAAACCCTTACAATTCACAAAGGGGAACCCCAATGCAGAGATAATATTCAAAGAGGATCTGACACCTATCTCTGTGGAAGAATTTCCTCCTAGCGATTTCATTTTTAGCAAGAAGAGAAAGGTCATGGTGAAGCAAGTAACATACCAAAGAGTGGGTGCAATAACTAAAAAATACAAAATATTAATGGATGGAGAAGCCTTGGAAGAGTAGGAATTCGTCATTGAGATAGCAGGAACATTGGGGTCGTATGCAACAACCAACCAATATTCAGTTGGAACCTTGAAGGGTTGGTTAAAACAAAAGAACCCGTTAATTAGCAAATTGTAGACTCAACTAGTAGCCCTAGAAATGAATGCCAGGAATGAGGCAATCAAGGATTTCAAGCAAGCCAGAGCAGATGATCAGTAGGAAATCAAATATCTCAAATCTGATCTCGATCAAATGCATCAGTCAACACAAATAATCCAGGCACAGGTAAGTCAACAAGAAGAGTTAATAAAACAACTACAATCTAAATTGAATTCTACTGAAAACCAGGTCATAGACATAAAGCTTTTCCAATCCCAAGCCATGGAAATACGAAAGAAGGTAGTAGTAGCTCAACAAAATCTACTTTCCAAAGTAGAAACCATCCAGAACCATTTTCAAACAATATATCAAGCGCTAAAGGATATCTCTTTGAGAGAAAGAGAAGCTGGGGTGGCCTGAGTTTCTTTCTAGGAGGCTATTATAGCAACAACTAAATAAGAGATGGTCTTTAGTTCTAGATTGTCCATTCCAGAGAAAACCAGAGGTAAAATCTTACTCAAGGCGTGGGAACATAATATATCTGAGAATAGAAAAGGGCTAAAGAGATGAGAGACTCTTGTGAAGAAATTTTTGGCCTGATAAATAAAAATTTGTTAGATCTTGATAAGGAAAGTAGTTCTGGAACATTGGGAAAAATTGACGTAGCCAAGAATCTGCTAGATATCAAGCAAAGTGTGGAGAGATAACAAGTTGAATTATCCCAGATAAGTCAGGTCGATATTGTCCAAGTGGATAAATGGTTAATAAAACCAAACATACAATTATTGTCTATCATCAAAGAAGGCAGACAAGTAGGAAAGAGATTGCCACAATTGGCAAATAATTGTTACATCTTCGAGGCAAACAACCAAACAGAACCTTCCAATTTGATAGCTCAATTGATAGAAACGTGTGTCAGTTGTATTGAGCAGGGGAAAGGGAAGACTTCAGGAGGTGAAAAATAACAGGTTCTTATTTCTTCCTATTTTTGGAAGCTAGAGAACAAAGAGAAGGAAATGCCCTTCCTAGGGGAAATACAAGAGACAAGGAGATGAAACACATCATTTTTAATTTGTAACCGAAACTTTTTAGAATGATTAGAATTCAAAGACTTTTAATTTTGTATAAATGTACATCTTGAAGATGAAACAATGGTTGTTTCTTCTTTGGCCGATTGTAATAGAGAGATTTTTTTTTTCGCCCAACTAATACAAGGCAAATCTCAAGACTCCAGATTCCATCAAGACTGAGTTGTGTGTTTCCCCTGTTATTTTGCATTTAGCATCATTTGCTTTATATATCTTTGATGAATGTTTAGCTACATTTTAGTACAACCTCTACTGCGGTGATCAATTATTTTAGTCATCTAATCATTTACAACTTTTCCTCTGTATCGGCTATCAACAGGTAGAAGACCTATAAATCACTTAGATTTTTATATCTCATGCTTCATTAAAGTTTTTCTTGTCTATTTTCTTCTTCTATCAAAAAGTGAGATTCTTCCTTGATTGATGCCTCACATTGTTCAACAACTTCATGTTTTCTTTTGTTCATGCATGTGTTTTTAGATTTAACTCAGATACGGGAAAGGTCTTTGATTTTGTTATGCTATTAATTCAGAATTGGGGGAATTTAGTCTCATATAATCTAAAATAGAAATAGAAACTTAAAAAGAAACAAGTCCCTTAAAAACCCCGTTCCTCCATGACTGTACCTATTACAAGACAACCCAATATAGAACCCAGTCTCACAGATCAAACCAACATTTCTTTAAACATTTTTGATACCATCCTCAAAACTGCCACCACCCAAGTCGAACTTGAACGTTCATGGGAAGCCATTGAATAGGACATAAGAATTCAGGAACACTTGGAAGCTAGACAAAGACAACTCAGAAATAAGCCTTAGATTCTTTTCCTAAAAGTTTTTTTCTTCCTTTTATATCATTTACCCTCTTTTTGGATGCTGAGACTCTATACTTTATAGCCTTAAGTACAGACTCTGGAACAACAGGAACTGCAACCTAGACGACATTGCAACGAAAATTTTCAATCACTTTCTCATTTGAACATGAGAACCCCAACATAAAAACAACTCTTAAATGAATCAGAGGAGTAATATTCATTAAAGAACCAAAAGTACAATTGATTACAAAAGAACAAAAAAAGAATAAGAGACAATCAAGGCCCTGTTGGCATGTTACCATGTACAGGAGGAAGCACTGAATGAAGATGATCCGCATGATATTTAGATTGAAGAAGTAGAAGGCGAAAGAGACGTGGAAGGCCCACCCATAGAATTCGAAGTCATTTCCGCACCGATCAAGGTAAATAAAGTTAACATCGGGACAACTGAGCAGCCCAAAATGGCTAGCATTGGGGATTACTAGGATGAGAAAATAGTAGAAAGCATCATAGATTTGTTGTGCGAATACAGTGAACTATTTCCCACAACATTTACAAAAATGAAGGGTATAGCCAGAGAACTAGGAGAAATGAATATACCACTCAGACCTAACGTGAGGCCTATTAGACAATGACCCTATAGATTGAACCCAATATATAAACAGAAATTCAAAGCTGAGATCGACAGGATGCTTGAATTCGACATCATAGAACCAATGGAGGAGTCAGAATGGATAAGTCCAATGGTAGTACAAGACAAGAAACAAGGAGGTATTAGGATATGCGTTGACTTGAGGAAGTTGAACGATGCATGCTTACACGACCCATTCCCTACACTATTCACGGATGAAGTGTTAGAGAATGTGGGAGGACATGAAGCTTACTCATTCACTGATGGATTCTCAGGCTATCATCGGATTAATATAGCATAGGAGGACAGATACAAGACCACGTTTGCAACAAAATGGATATCTTATTAGTATACAATCATGTCGTTTGGGCTGAAGAATGCACCAACAATATTCTCCAGGGTGGTCATCGCAACATTTAATGAATTCATCCATTAATTTCTGGAAGTATACCTGGATGATTAGACAGTCTATAGTCTGTCAAAAAACCATGTGGAAGTTTTACGACTGATGTTAGAAAGATGTAGGCAGTGTTAGATATCACTGAATATAAAAAAATGCATATTTGGAACACCGTTTGGGATACTATTAGGTCATATAGTATGCAAACAAGGTTTATTAGTAGATCTGACAAAGATCACAGTCATTGTTAACTTGCCAACACCAAAAACAGTTCGTTAGCTAAGAGAAACGTTAGGACACACAAGATACTACAAGAAATTCATCAAAGGATATGCACAGATTACAACACCGATGGAAAAGATGCTAAGGAAGGATACAAATTTTCAGTGGAACGACGAGTGTTGGCCCTCAGCCAAGTTTTGAGGAATACTTGGTCATACTTGACCATTTGGTACTTCGACTGCCTGTCGAAGATGGAGCACATGGCGAAGCGGAGATCACGGGATCTCACCACCTTTTGTGGAACCTTTTTGGGTTTTTTCGGAATATTGTAACGAGAAAGGGATGTTGGCCCTTGTTTAGGCCTTTTTCTATGTAAAAATATAGGTCTAGGCCATGTAAGAAAGGAGGCCTTGTCTATTCGATGGCTTAGTGCATAAGTTGGATCTATGTGATCAGAAGTCCGTGTGACTGTAAGAGCTCTGTGCATGTTGTAATAAGTGCTGAGTGCATAGAGTGCGAGAAGGCTTAGTGCTTGGATCTACCTGGGGAAAGAGGATCTAGCGAGCTGCGTAGATGTCTTGTCCTATGCAGGGTATGATCTTGAAGGCTTATTGTTGTAATTGCTTGACCAAGATAATATAAAGAATACTTTATGGATGTAGCCCCAGGGTGGGGGTTAACCACAGTAACTCTGTGTATTGTGCTGATGTGTCTGTCTCTCTCTTGCTAAGTGCTCTGATATATTTAGATAGATCTATTGATTCTTTGTGCTTACGGGATATGAATGCATGCTAGATATGATACATAAGATGCTAAGTGCTTACTCTATTGAGTATAACCTATTTATCATTTCTAAGTGCTAGATTTGAGTAATTACTACGGTGCTCTGTTCTTTCTGCAAAGTGTATTAATGAATGTATGTTAGGAAATAACTGACTCTAAGTGTGTTGTAAGAAATATAATCACAGATCTGTGTCCCAGCTAAGGTTGTAGACACCTGAGTCCTACAACCACCTGTGCCTCTACCTTGGGTGAGACTTCATCTGCTTCACAGGTGTTGCCAAAAGGGATGATAGTTAGGGATTTGTTGGTGCACTCTTGAGCATTGAACCTTGGGTCTTCCCTTGTGTGCCAATAATGAGTGTCAACATGGTCTAGATACCTTGAAGGAAAATATGGTTACCGTGCCGATATTAGTATTTCCAAACTGGGAGAAGACATTCCACATGCATGTAGATGCATCATCCATAACACTTGGAGCTATATTGGAGTAGCTAGGAGTGGGAGACTTGGATCACCCGATAACATTTGCAAGAAGAAAGATACCAGACTCAGAACAAAACTACAACACTACAGAAAGATAAGGCCTAGCCATGGTCTATGCACTGCAGAAGTTCAGGAAATACTTATTGGGAAAACACTTTAAGATGTTCACAGATCACTCAACCCTGAAATACCTAGTCAACAAGCCAATGTTGGGGGGAAGAATATGTCGATGGTTACTACTATTTCAATAATTTGACTTGGAAGTAATAGTTAAGCCAGGCAAATTGAATGCAGGACCTGACCACTTATCAAGGGTCACGAATGGAGAAGAACCTATGAACTTAGAAGACAATTTTTCGGATGCACAATTATTCTCAGTATAGATTGCTGATGAACACTTCATAGAAATCATTCAGTACTTGAGTATAGGTACTGCACCACAAGAATATAGCACTGTGCAGAAGAAAAACCTGGTATTCCACGCGACCGACTATCAACTGATTGCAGGACATTTATATAAGATGGGCACAGATAACATCTTGCAAAGATATGTGTTAGAACATGAAATACCAAGAGTCTTAGAAGAATTCCACGAGGGAATAGAAGGAGGGAATTATGCAGGTAAAGCTACTGCATATAAGGTATTGCGTGCAAGACTATGGTGGCCAATGATTCACAAAGACTCAAAGGAGTACTGTCAAAAATGCGATGTTTGTCAAAGGGTAGGAAACAACCAACATAAGGGACGAGATGACATTACGACCACAAGTAACATTACATGCATTTAGCAAGTGGGCAATATACTTTGTGGGACCAATCAACCCACCCGAAAAAAGAACATGGGCTCGGTACATTGTCATCGCAATGAAATATTTAACAAGATGGGTGGAAGCCGCACCGGTAAAATATTGCATCGCAGAAATAACAACACATTTTTTTTTTGAACACATAATCACCAGATTTGGGTGACCAAGAGTTTTGATGAGAGACCAAGGCACACACTTCATAAACAACACCACTCGCACGATGACTGAAGAGTTTGAAGTACATCATCAGAAGAGCACACCGTATCATCCACAGGAAAATGGCACAGTGGAAGCCTTCAACAAAATTATGGAGAATGTGCTGACAAAGATCTATAATGTCAGCAGGGAGGAATGGGACCTCAAAGTACCAGCATTATTATGGGCATATAGGACTGCATGAAAACATTTGACAGGGCACACACCATTCAAACTGGTTTATGGCCAAGAAGTAGTGGTTCCATTAGAATTATTAGGACCAAGCTTGCATGTAGCATCCATCACACAAATGAAAGAATGAGGCATAGTAAAGGAGAGATTGAATCTGATACTGACCATGGAGGAAGAATGAATCTTAGCAAGATTCCACTAACAAGTTCAGAAGTCCAGAGACAAGGCTTGGCATGATAGACACATCAAGAAGAAAACGTTCAAGGAAGGAGATCTAGTATTGATGTATGACAAAAAATTGTGTCAGCACCCGAGAAAGCTCAAAATGCATTGGTTAGGACTGTACGAGGTAAAAGATGTCACAGATGGAGGATCTGTACAGTTAAGATATTTATCATGTGAAA
>SNQJ01S0162089.1:14616-24970 GCA_010110895.2 Picea sitchensis
GTCCCTTGGATAATCAATAACTATTTATTATTATCATTCACTTGTTATATATATTATTTAATAATCAATAATTATATTATTAATTATTAATCCAAGAAAATGTCTTCCCAAAGTTGTCCAAACATGAACACTCCATCTCAACGAACGAGACATTCTCCATCATTCCAAGATTTTCTCTGAAGTATACAAACTTCACCCTAGACTCATGCCACTTATCTGTTAGTCTTGAGAGATGCCTCTCTCCTACCTTAACTAAGGAGAACTCCTTCTGTGGATCTCCCGCTGAGCCAATTGACTCTCTGTGAGATCAGGCTCACTCTAGGTCTACATGTGATAGCATCTATCATTTTTAGTATTTATCATTCCTTTTAAAATCACCATGACTAGGAAAAAGACTACACCAAGTTCGTTCACCACAAGCACACCCCTGTGAGTGAGTGTCATCCTAATTCTAACTAACATGTGGAAAGCACCTCAAGCACCTTGAGTGCATATTATGCATTGTCATGATCAAGGAAGGACTACGGTTGGGCTCATTTACCACAAGTACACCTTTGTGATAAATTTATCCTATCACCCTTGATCTACGACCCAATCTAGAAGAAGGTCCACCTGATGTTGAAACATCAAGACTCCCTCCTGGCTAGGGAGGTATCTTTCCATAGTAGTACACAACTATTGTCCAGTGGTACACAACTACTTCTAGTAGCAGATTGTTACTATCTAGTGACACACAATCACTGTCATTGGTACAAAACCATTGTAGTAGTACACAACTACTATCGAGAGACACACAGTCTCATCTAGTGGTACAAAACCACCAAAGTAGCAAAAGGTCTATCACACATGTCACTCTCATGTGGACTTCTAGAGGCTAGTCCCTATAGAAACACTAGGGTCAACTCCCCATAGTGTGTGATTTCAAGGTCAACTCCCTTGACATGTCCTCATGTGATCTCCACAAGGGACATGTCCTTATGTTCTCTCCACAAGGGACGTTGGGCTATAATCCCAAACCCACTTATCCCTTCTTGGATAAGTGTCCACACAGATCAACTCAACTCAACTCATTCATAGACGAGTACGATTTGGTGAATGTATCAAGAAGATGAAAAAATCAACACTCCCTCTCAACGAGGGAGGAATTATCTACCATTCCAAGTCTGTCATGAAAGTACTGGAACTTTGTCCTAGTAAGGGGTTTAGTAATAACATTAGCAACCTGATCATCTGTAGGAAGGTACTGCACCAGTACTTCCTTCCTTTGCACAATCTCTCAGATGTAATGGTACTTGATCTCAATGTGTTTCAAATTTTCATGAAACACTAGATTCTTTGAGAGCTTCACACAACTATATTTATCACCACGAATAACAATGGAATCTAGCACATGTCCAAATAAATCTGCAAGGATATTGCAAAGCCAGTTTGCTTCGTAGACTCCCACACTCAATGCAATGTACTCTACTTCTATGGTGCTCAAAACCACATAAGTCTATTTCCTACTACCCAAGGAAACCATGGCAGATCCCAAAATGAAGCAACACTCAGAGGTGCTCTTCTTGTCCACTGTTATCCTTGCCAAATCAATGTTAATATATCCCTACAATATCATGTCAATACTGGAAATATATATCATACCATGTCCAACTATGCCTTGCAGGTATATCAACACATGATTCACAACAATCTAGTGTGTGTCTGTCTTGACTGACTGTAATGTCCCTTTCCAAATAGGAGCTCTAGAAGAGGAGGCTTAATGGTCTAAACCGCCCCATTAGACTATAGCCAGGGCCAAAGAGGGGTAAACAGGGTTACTATAGGTCACTCCAGTCATAGGTGTTATATTCGGAAAGTGACATTGAGCTAAAAAGGGTTAAAAGCGCTTTTAATTCATTATGAGCTAAAAATCGAAGTCAACAGTGAATTAGGGTTTCAACAATGATTTAGGGTTTTGGAAGTCAACAACGAATTAGGGTTTCAGCATGATTTAGGGTTTTGGAAATCAACAATGAATTAGGGTTTCAAAATGATTTAGGGTTTTGGAAAGCTATAAAGGAAGGGTCAGCGACCTAATTCATCATTATGTAGATTATGACTTGTCATTGAGGAGAAGAGACGCATCTCGGGAGAGATAGTTCAGTGTATTCTAGGAGGAAGACACTAGTTGGCTGATTTCAGTGTTGAAAGATACACCCTAGTCACCAGGAAGATCATCCAGGTCTTCCATCATTCTTCATTGATTCCACAGTTCTCCCTTATTCTGGGTATTATCTTTTAGTTGCTTATTTGTATTCCGGCTAAGATAATTTTGTCTTTTGATCTAACCAAGTGTTGTTATTTTATTCAGTCGCAGTTGCTTATTTGTATTTCAGCTAAGATCCTTTGTCTATTGATCTAGTCAGATATTGTCATTTTATTCAGCCACATTCAACCATTTTGTAATCCACAGATATGTCATAATAAAAAATTTGCAGTCCTTTGTTGCGTTTATTATTTGTATGATCATTTATATGTTGTAAACCTTTGATCCTACACAAACATTAGCAGTGTTTCCTAGACTAGCCAAGTCAAGAACATTATAGTGGTATCAGAGCTTTAGTCCTGCTAGCCTGTGACTAAAGACAATGAGTGTAGCAGAAGACCCAGAGGGCCTTGAACATGTAGGTGATGAATATGTCACTTACAATAGGCATCAGGAAAGAAGGCATAGGCCTAATTTCCCCCCTTTTCCTCCTAGCTTAGAGAAAGAGGAAGAGGCACACATAGAAGCAGAGAGAAGGGCAGAGCGTGAGGCTAAGCGTGAGGCTGAGAGGATGCTAGGAGACAAATATGAGTGACCAGAGGGAAGTGGAAAGGCTCCCGTAGATCCAGAGGCATCTTTCATGCAGGTTATCAACGATATGTTAGCTAGTCAATGGACCATGTCTCATTCCTTGGGACAATTGGTTGATAGATTGTCTAGAGTGGGCACCCCAGATACACAAGTCCCGCATGTAACATAGGGGAACTCGGGAGCAGGCAGTAGACCCCAGTCACCCTCTCACACATACACCTCTGCGAGTAGGATTCCCAGACCCTTGTTTCCCAGTTTCTAGTGGGCACCCCCAGTAGCAGCACATCCATCGATACCACAGAGGCCACCCACTCATGTTGATGACATTGCAGAGTATAGGAGGGAGTACCCAGCATTGGATTGTGACTTCCATCAGGACATGACCTTAGTGCAGTACTGTGGACTCAGACTTAGGAACCCCCCCCAGAGAGCTGCAGAGGGGAGGAACACAATAGAAACAGGGGAATAACCTCGATTTCATCTGAAAAGTTGGGAAACTCACCATCCCTTCTTTCGAAGGATCATCCAAATACACCACCAGAGCTTGGGTACAGAAGCTAGACATGTATTACAAGCTCAACCAGATGAATCAGACATAGGCCATCAGTTTTGCAGCCTTACACTTGTAGGGTGAGGCACACGAGTGGTGGTACCATGGACTGGTTACATTGGGTCACAGTCGCATTGTCTCCTATAGGGAGTTTACATATAGGCTCATGGACAGGTTTGATAGGAAGGATCCCGAGATACACTTCAGGGATCTAGCCCAGTTGAGATAAACTGGCACAACATAGGTGTTCATCACAGAGTTTCAATGGGTAGTCATGGCAGTGACAAATATATCAAATGTCGGGCTGATCATGTTATTCACGGAAGGACTCACAGAGACTTTGAAAGGATGGGTGAAGGCATATAGGCCTCCCACTTTGCAGGATGCCATCCTTCGGACTCGAGATCTGGAAGACTCAGTGCCAAAGACTAAAACTTTCTCCAAACCATTTGTTCCCCAGAGGGATCGAGACACGAAGCCATTCTAGAGAGAATGGAAGGGAAAGGATAAGTTGGATGATGAGATTAGGTGAGAGCTTATGGGGAAAAAGCTTTGCTTTAGCTGTAGAGATCCTTAGGTCCCAGGCCACAGGTGCATGGGAAAGGGAGAGATTCATTATATTGAGGTAGCAATAGACAACATGGACAGTGAGGAGGAGGAGAAGGACAATGGATCCACTAGTTCAGAGGAGGAGTCTGCACCAGCAAAGGAGCAACCTCCCCATAGACCACCGACACCGGCATGAGCCCATCCTCCAGTAGTCCCACAACTACCAGAACAGGCTAACAGGAGGAAACTAGAAAAGGGAGGTGTCATAGCGACCCTTTCTGATGTTCTCAAGTATGATACCCTCCGTATCAGAGGGATTATCCAGGGGAAATGGTAAATCGCCCTGATAGATGGTGGGGACACCCAAAACTTCATCAACGCTTCACTAGTATCGAGTCGGGCACTTCAGTCAAAGGATTTTGAGGGGTTTGATGTTGCGGTAGGAGATGGCCACACAGTGGAGTGTCTAGATAGAGTTCTAAACTTAGAGATGAAGTTAGACAACTACACAGTGAGAGACACATTTTATGTGGTTGACCCATCGAACACAGATGTGGTGATAGGAGTTTAGTGGATGATTACCTTCGGAAAAATCACTACCCACTACCAAACCTTGGAAATGGGATTTAGAGATCAGGATCGAAAGAAGGTTGTTCTAAGAGGTTTGTCGACAAGAGAACCCAGGACAGTTTCAGCCAAGAGGATGGAGAGGATATTTATAAATGGGGAGGTATCATATGTCGCAGAATGCTTGATCACTACTCAGAAGGATTCGGAAGGTCGACAACAATACCATACATAGATCAAGAATTTATTGGGATGACATCAAAAGGTCTTTGAGGGAATTCCACTAGGGAGACCACCTGGCAGGGGGTTTGATCACACCATTCAGTTGGAGGAGGGGGCCAAACCTATGATCACCCCCCCCCTATCATCATCCTAGGAGGTTCAAGGATGAGATAGAGAAGGCAATCAAGGAATTGTTGGTAATGCGACAGATCAGACCGAGTAGGAACCCATTTTCTTATTCAGTTGTCTTAGTTCTGAAGAAGGATGGCACCATGAGGATGTGCATTGATTACTGAGCCTTGAACAAGAAAAACATCAAGAACCGATACCCTATCCCATGCATTGACAAGTTGATGGATGAACTACATGGGGCAGTTTTCTTCTCAAAAATTGATCTATGCTCTGGATATCATCAGATCAACATCTGAGAGCAAGACATAGAGAAGATGACATTTCGATGTCATTTTGGACACTTTGAGTTCCTGGTTATGCAATTTGGGCTAACCAATGCATCCGCTACATTCCAGTCTTGCATGAACCATATATTCAGGGATCAGTTAAGGAAATTAGTCTTGGTTTTCTTCGATGACATCTTGATCTATAGTCGGTCATGGCAAGAGCATATGAGGCACCTGGATGAGGTATTGAGAATCATGGAGGCACAATCATTATATGCCAAAGATTCCAAGTGCGAGTTTGGTATGATAGAGTTGCTTTACTTAGGCCACATCATCAGTGCAAAAGGGGTACAGGTGCACCAAGAGAAGATCAGGGCCATTCTGTATTGGCTGACGCTCAAGAATGTGATAGAATTGAGGAGCTTCTTCGGGTTGTGCCACTATTACAAGCGGTTTGTCTAGGGTTTTTCTCATCTTGGAGCACCACTGACAGATCTTACCAAGCATGGGGCCTTCATATGGACTGAGAAATCATAGGAATCCTTTGATCATATGAAGGAAGTCATGGGCACTTGTCCAATGTTGGGACTACCAGACTTCACCCTACCATTTGTACTAGAGTGTGACGCATCCAGAGAAGGGATCAGTGCAGTTTTGATGCAGGGAGGACACCCCATTGTATTCGAGAGCCGAAATCTTAGTCAACCTTAGAGGTTGTACTAAATTTATGACAAGGAAATGTTGGCAATCATGCATGCCTTGACCAAGTTTAGACAATATTGGTGGGCAGTGAATTCATGGTCAAGACCGATCACAACAGTTTGAAGTATTTCCTTGAGAAGAAGGACCTCAATGAGCGCCAATAGAAATGGGTGACGAAGGTACAGGCATTCAACTTTGACATAGAGTATGTCAAGGGGAAGAAGAACATTGTGGTCGATGCACTATCAAGGAGACATGTGGCATGTTCTTTGATGGATATTTCAGCAGATTGGAAATCTCGCTTATTAGTGGAATATTCCAAGAACAAGTTCACTTGTGAGGTGATGGATGGGAAGATATAGGATGACTAGTATAGGGTCATTGACGATGTCATGTTTTACAAGGATAGAGTCTACTTGGTGCCAGATTCAGGGCTTAAGAAGAAGATCCTCACCACAGTTCATGATTCACCTCTAGCAGGTCATCAGGGGTTTTTTAAAACCTACTGACATATCACAGAGAGGTTCTCATGGAAGGGCCTCAAACAAGACGTTATGAGACATGTCAATGAGTGTGTGACTTGCCAGCAAAACAATTCAGAGCATGCTCTTNACAGACATATCAGAGCGAGGTTCTCATGGAAGGGCCTCAAACAAGACGTTATGAGACATGTCAATGAGTGTGTGACTTGCCAGCAAAACAATTCAGAGCATGCTCTTCCAGTAGGGCTACTTTAGCGACTCCCCATTCTAGAGAAGAAATGGGAGAGTATATCTATGGACTTCATCACCAGTCTACCCAAGGTCCAGGGTAAGGACTGTATCTATGTAGTGGTCGATAGATTGACCAAGTTTTCTCACTTCTACATCATACCAACAGAGTATAGAGCAGTTCATGTAGCAAAAATTTTCTTCAAGGAGGTCTTCAGACTTCATGGGTTGTCGAAGAACATCGTCAGTGCCAGGGACAGTCGGTTCATAGGGACATTTTGGAGAGATTTGTTTCGGTTGGTGGGGACAGAGTTGACACCTAGCACCAGCTATCACCCTCAGAAATATGGGTAGACCGAGATTGTCAACAAGTGGGTTGAAGGGTATTTGAGGAACTATGTAGGAGGACAATAGAGAATGTGGGTGAAGTGGTTACATTTAGGAGAACATTTCTACAACACCAGCTTCCACATGTCCATTGGTATGAAACCCTTCCGAGCATTGTACATATATGATTCTCCCACTATGGTAGACTTAGTCTTTGAGGAGAGAAGAGCTCCCAAGGCCAAGGATTGTATCACAGAGAGTCAGGAGATTCTCAAGTTGTTGAAAGAGAACCTGCAGATGGCGCAAAACTGACAGAAGATAAGTGTGGACAGGCACAGGATAGAGCACAGCTTTGAGGTTGGAGATTTGGTTTTCTTGAGACTCCAACCCTACAGACAGTCATCTATGAAGAAGAGTGGGGCCGAGAAGCTCAAGCCCAGATTTTATGGTCTTTACAGGATCATGCGCCAAGTAGGAGAGGTTGCTTACGAGTTAGAGCTTCCATAGGGGAGCAATATTCATAACGTGTTCCACGTGTCTTGCCTCAAAAAGGCAATAGGACAATTCATTAATACATCAGAGGAGCTTCCCCCATTGGATGAGGAGGGACGGTTGGAGTTAGTTCTAGAGGAGGTTTTGGAGTTTCGGGAGTGGAAACTAAGGAGCAGGGTCATCAGAGAGTGTTTGATCAGATGGAGAGGCCTTCCAGTAGAGGATGCTACTTGGGAGAGAGAGCAGGTGTCACAACACCCTAGACTGGTATTGCTTGAGGACAAGCAATTTCGGGAAGGGAGGACTGTAATGTCCCTTTCCAAATAGGAGCTCCAAAAGAGGAGGCTTAATGGTCTAAACCGCCCTGTTAGACTATATCCAGGGCCAAAGAGGGGTAAACAGGGTTACTAGAGGTCACTCCAGTCACAGGTGTTATATTCAGAAAGTGACATTGAGCTAAAAAGGGTTAAAAGCACTTTTAAGTCATTATGAGCTAAAGATAGAAGTCAACAGTGAATTAGGGTTTCAGCGGTGGTTTAGGGTTTTGGAAGTCAACAACTAATTAGGGTTTCATCATGATTTAGGTTTTTGGAAATCAAGAACGAATTAGGGTTTCAANGATCATCCAAGTCTTCAATCATTCTTCATTGATTCCACAGTGCTCCCATATTCTGGGTATTATCTTTTAGTTTCTTATTTGTATTCCAGCTAAGATCCTTTTGTCTTTTGATCTAGCCGAGTGTTGTTATTTTATTCAGTCACAGTTGCTTATTTGTATTCCGGCTAAGATCCTTTTTTTGTTGATCTAGTCGAGTATTGTCAGTTTATTCAGCCGCATTCGACCATTTTGTAATCCACAAAGATATCATAATACAAACTTTACAGTCCATTGTTGCGTTTATTATTTGTATTATCATTTATATGTTGTAAACCTTTGATCCTATTCACACATTAGCAGTGTTTCCTAGACTAGCCAAGTTAGGAACATTACAATGACTCATAAACTGGCTAAATGCACTCACTGCATAACAAATATTTGGTTTGGTGTTAACCAAATACATCAATGATCCAATCAGTTTTTTGTATAGGTTAAGGTCAATCTCATTAGAATCGGAAGAAGACACACTTATTTTCTTCAGATTCATCACCATTGGTGTCTCCATGGGCTTACAATTCAACAACCAAAACTTCTTCAATATATGAACTATGTACTTCCCCTGACTTAGGAAGATCTCATCAGTTCTCTACCACACCTCTAGTCCAAAGAATTAGTGAATCATACCAAGGTCCTTCATATCAAACATTAACAGTGTTGTACTACAATTTGGGATCAACAACACGTTTTTTGAAGCCCAAATTCATTAGGTATGCATCAATTCTTGCATACCAAGCTTGAGGTGCCTACTTGAGTCCATACAATGCATTCTTCAACCTGCACATATGAGACTCCTTCTGATGTATCATGAAACCATATGGTTTCTGGATTTATACTTCCTCAATGTCTCCAATGAGAAATCTTGTATTCACATCCATCTTATGTAGTCTTCAACCCATGGATGGTGTAAGGGAAATAATTCTCCGGATAGAAGTGTATCGATCATCAGGAGAAAATGTCTCCTCATAATCTATTCCCTCAACCTAAGATAATCCTCTAGCAAAAAATCTCTCTTTGTGCTTCGCGATTCTCCCGTTAGTTGTGTGTTTGATATTATAGATCTATTTGGAAGTCACTATAGACTTCCCCTAAGGTATCAGAACAATATCCCACACAACATTCTTCATGTTGGATTGATACCCCTCCATCAGGGAATCTCTCCATACTGGCTAATTAGATGCCTCCTCATAACAGGAAGGCTAAGAATCAATGATGTGGATCGTAGCTGCGACATAGCACAAATATCTACAAGGTATCTTGCTCTCTCAGAAGGTACCATGAGGAGACACATGTCCTTTTGCCTCCTGTAGAGTCTAACGAGCCCATGTAGGTCTCTTCCAAACTACTGCAATATCTTTAGGAACATCAAATGGAGCTACGGGATCAACAAGATCAATTTGATTAATAGGCTCAACTGTCTCCCTCTGAAATGTTAGAGGGTGACGGGGAGAAGACACCATTTCCTCCTGTCTCTCACCATCAATATCCATGTGAAATACTCTAGATCTCATGAAGGCGACCTCCTCCTCAAAGGTAACATATCTTCTCATCTCAATATGTTTCTGACCAGGGATGTAGATCCGATATTCCTTATAAGACTCATTTTACCCCAAAAATGTACTATTTCTGCCTAAAGGGTCTAGCTTGGTCCCTTTTCTCCTTGGGTACATGAATGTATATTGGATAGTCAAATATCTTGAGTTGTCCAACCTCAAGATTCACTCATGAACTATGTCCATACTAGACATCTCGTGCTTCCCTCGTGGAACACAAGTCTAAGACATATGGGGGATCCCTCATGGAACCAATGTCTTCTCTAGGACACAACGAGGTTTCCTCATGGAGCTAATCTTCCCCAAGAAATATTGAGGTTTCCTTGTGAAACCAATGTCTTGGTTCCTTTATATGACGATTTGAGGCATGTTAGGATGAAGTCTACATTCCCCCCTACTAGTCCACACATGACCCTCCAGGAAGAATGTCTCATGATTCTACCTCAAACATCAATTTTCAAAAACTCATAATTGTGGGTGCCCTTCCCTTGCTTCCTGATGTAATGGAGTGTAACCAAACTTGTCCTTTAGCCTGACATTGGCTCCATTGACATTGGAACCATTGGAGATTAAAATTGGGCAATCTTAACCCTCCCTTTGCTTATAGCGTAATGCAAAGTTGTCTAATGACCATAGTTTACCACATAAATATATGCACTTGTTTATAGTAATGATTCCACAAAATTATCATGCCCACTGCTCATAGCAGAATGGAGTGAAGTCAACCCTTCCTCGTCGTTTCCATGGACTGCATGCTTCTCTTTTCCTCCCTGTAATGTGATCTTGTGATGAG
>SNQJ01S0162091.1:0-21427 GCA_010110895.2 Picea sitchensis
AATTGACTAAAATATTCGCCCAAAAATTATATATACATTTTATATTATTGATAAAATAGCCTTCAATTTTTCCTATGTATCATGGGGATTCGCCCATTTATTATACATATAAATTTAGGGGGGGTTCTTAAAATCACCCCTGGCTATGACTACTCTTGAAAATATGGTTGGTTCATTCTTCATCCCAAGTGGCATGACTGTATATTGGTAGGATCCCCATTCTATAGCAAAATTAATCTTATACCTGGCCTCTGGAGCTATTTTGATCTGATGGTAGCCTAAGAATCCATCTATAAATGAATATGCTTCCTAGCCTCCCACATTCTCTAAGACTTCATCTATAAAAGGGGTAGGGAAAGGGTCATGTAAGAAAGCATCATTCAATTTTCTCAAATATATACAAATCCTTATCCCCCCTTGTTTATTTTCTTGGACTACCATAGGACTTATCCATTCAGATTCCTCTATTGGTTCTATGATACCAGCTTCTAGCATTCTATCAATTTTTTCTTTCACTTTCTTCTTATACATTGGATTCAGTCTATAGGGTCTTTGTCTAACAGGTCTTGCCTCATGTTTGAGAGGTATATTCATCTATCCTAACTGTCTTGTTATGCATTTCATCTCTGTAAAGGTTGTTGGGAACAAGTCACTCTATTCGCACAATAACTATGTTATTCTTTCTACTGTTTATTCATCCCAATAGTCTCCAATTCTTGCCATTTTAGGATTTTCAGTTGTCCCAAGGTTGACTTTCTTAAATTTTATTGGTGCAGCAAATACTTCTGACTCCATAGATGGACCTTCCACCTCTCTTTCTCCTTCAATTTTTGTAATATGAATGTTGTGCAGATCCTCTTCATCCAGTGCTTCATCTTTAACATGATAGTAATAAAGTAACTCTTTGACTATCTGTATGTTTTGTTGTTTATATTATGTCATGATTTCAACCTCTGGTTCATTAGTAAATATCACACCTCTTATCTGCTTCAACGTTGAAACAATGCCGGGGTTCTCATGCTCAAATGATAAAGTTACTACAAAGTTATATTGTAATATTGTCCATTATGTAGTGCATCTGTGCATCTCCTGGTCTATATACCAGTTCTCTAGGATTCCTTCCAATGTATGGATGAAGTGATGAGTCCATTATTTTGGTGGTGTCATCCTCAATTTTGCCTTGCACTTTTCCAAGTGTTGCATTGGTTTTCCTTGTCCGCTGTACTTTTGCATTTTATTGCTCCCCTGTTCTGTGCCAAATCTAATGTGTGGTAGTTGTTTATATTGATACCAGTCCTGAATTGTTTCTTTGTACGCACCCCACCATATTGCAAGTGTATATTTGAGTGTGATATCTAGAGATAAGAGCCTCTGATTTTCTAATACTTCCTCTTCATATTTTTTCATAAATTCCTCTAGGTCATTTACCCCATGAAAACTGGGTGGTTCTCTTATCTTTATACCAACCCATCTTACTGCACAATCTATTCTTGTGCACCTTCTTGTGGAAACTTCATGTAATCGTTGTTTCTAATTCTCCAAACCTATATCTAAGTCAGAAGCACATGATGTGATGCTTCTCCAGCTAAGTACCCCATCTGCAGTTGGGTTGACATAATCTTCTTTGTGTGTGGTGGTTCTGTACAACTGGTTTATTTCCTCCATATCTAAACAAGTGGGTTCTACAAACCTTTCTCATTCTGAAGGGTCTAATGGTGCAATGACTCTATATTCACCTAATTCAAATGTCATTTTCCTTGTCTTCAAGTTGATTATGGCTTGGTTATCAAAATCCCAATCTAGTCCAAGCAATGTTGGATAAGGTGTTGTGCCTATTATTATCTCTACTATCTACTATCTCTATTACTCCATCCAAATCTAGTGTCACACCTTTAAGCCTTCCAATTGGTAGCACTCTGTGTTTATTTTCCAATTTTAGTTGGACAAGTCACAAGTGAATAGCCTAGTGTGGGTTCTCCCATACACTGCCATGTCTTCTTAGGTAAAACATTTACTTCATAGCCTAAGTCCACTATAATATAACCCATACTGAAATCTCCAATGTTGGCATTCAATCTAAATTCTCTTCTTTTCCTTCTTCTTGCATGGAGATGATTGACATTTTTTTGCTCTAATTTCTCTTCTACCTCTATGTTACATCTTTCTAGCATATTTTGTAAGATATTAACAGATGATGGATCCTTTAATAACTTAACACGGGATTGCAGAAAAAAAATTATGTTACTTACTTGCTCTAAAGGTTGAGCTTCACTAGTGTGATCCATTAAGGAGGGCATTTTGTACATTGGTCAGTTTTGATTTTGTTGCGCAGTTGATGTAGATGCAACGTTTTGCTTGAGAAATTCTTGTCTTTCCTCCTTGAATGTTTCATTTTATTTTCGTGCATCAAACTTATTTTTTGGTTCGGTATTCTTCTTCACCCATTGATGTTGCATTAGATCTTGTCTTATTATGTCAGTTCTTATCTTAGCTCCTCCTCGTGTGACTATGTTGATGTTTCTTCCCTCATCCCTAGATTCTGCAGAAATCCATTGTACATTCTGGTTGTTCTGGTTCCTTTTTCTTGGATCTTCCCCAATAGTGTCGGGCAATCTTGTGTATCATGGTTTGTTGCACGATAGTACATACAAATTGTTGGTGGAAGTGGACACTCAATTGTATAATGTCTTGGATATTGGTAGTTGTGGCACACTACTAGACCTTTGCCTCGTCCAAAGCCTCCTCTACCTCTTCCTCCACATTTTTATCTACCTCGATCTCCTCATGGTGCATTGTACTAAGGTACTTGGTTATACTACATGGGGTTATACTGTGGCTGCGCATTATTGTATTGTGGTTACGCAATGTTATATTGTTTTTGCGCATTGTTGTATGGAGGTGGTACCTAGTTGAACTGAGGTGCATCTTGTCCTGCCATCATTTCATTTTGCACCATATAAGTATCTGAAGATCTTTCTCTCATCAGCTCCATCGTCCTACAATATTTGTCATCATGACGCATTGACTTGCAAAAATTGCAGTATGAACTTTTGGGTATTGTCTTATACTTATGCATCATTGGACAATGATATGGATCATTCCCATGTGTTTTACAAATATCGCACCATTGTCCTCCTATTGGCAAAGGGTTTGGTACTCATGTTTCCAAGTATTGCACGAAAGTTGGACATTCATTCTTATGGTGTCCTTTTGTCCTGCATGTGGTACACCAAACAACTTATCTTTTCTCTTTACCCTTATTATGGTTAAGTTGAAATGTTAGGTTCTTCAGATCCTCTTTCAGCTCCTCTATTGTTGGATATGTCTTCTGATATTGGTTCTCTTCCAGTTGTAAGGTTTCCTGTAGAGCTTGTGCCTGAGTTTGGAACTTATGTTGTCTTAAGGGGTATTTCAAATGTGGTAATAGTGAGTTCACAAATAAGTGCCTATGTTTCATGTCAGTAATTGCATACTTAAACTTACCTTTCAAGCATTTAAACCTGTGATAATCTCCCAAACAGAATCACCTAGTTTTTTCCTGATTTAATCATTTCATTCATGTACTGGTCCTTTGAGTTGGGCTTCTAAAATTCATTTATCAGTAATTTTTTCACGTCTACAATTGTCCTTGTTACTCTTGGTGGACTGTTTAAATATAGGCTTGTGTATCAATGTCGTGCGTGTTCTCTTAAAGTGATAGCTAAGTGTGCAATTTGTTATCTACTTTGCTTCCCAGATATTCTCACAGATGAATAAATGCTTTTCAAGGTCCTTTGATGCCTCTCCCCAAAATTTTGGTAACTTGATCGTGGGATCATGTCCTACCATTTTGAATTGTATTGAACTAATACCTTCGTGTGGTGTAGATATTTGATTGTTATTTCATGAACTAGCTCCTCCAGTTGTTTCTCCTTGTTTGGATGTGTTTCTTGTTGTCTTTCTTCCACTAAAATTTGGTTGTCTAAATGTTGGTGTTCTTTCTAGTGTATTAGTTGCACATGGGGTTGTAGGTTCCACACAGACGATGACCTGGATTGGATTTCTTCATTTTATTCTTTCCCTTGAACCTCATGTTTTCCTTTAATATGGTGCATGCAATATTTCCTCAATCTTTTCCACATCCCAAAGATCCACTACCTCTTCCTCGTCACTTGCCAAGCCCTCCCTATTAACTATGGCTCTCTTCTTTTAATTCATCTTATATTGGTAGGGTGCTCTGATGCGTGTCTTTCCAGCTATTATCATTATCTATTTTATACGGTCTTCCTCCATCATGATTGGTTCCATGGCCTCCTTCTTATTTTCCTTATCCATTTCTTCCTCCATTTCTTCACCTCTTATCAGTGCTTCCCCCCTTCCCCCATACACGTAGGGAAGTTTAGTTGTTTGATTTCATGGTCATTGCGTTGTTGTTATATAATAAAATCTTGATTGAATTGTACAACGATATGATATACCTACCTCTTGGTCCTTTTATAAAATCCTTCTCTACTTTGTTGTAAGAATTTGCGGTATCTACTGCAAATTTGGTGATAAACCTTGCAACAATACTATCTAACCAGAAATCTATTGCGCACATAAATTTGTTATTAACTTGTTGTAACTACGCGATATCCATAGGATTCCACTCCAACTATCTAATTTGATTTGTAGGGTGGTTGTATTTTAACCTCAATAGCCACTCCTGCAACAAATGCGGGAAATCACAGAAAAATACCTCATGTAGGTCACTAAACACATATTTGTCCAGGTATTTGTGTGGTGTTAACTTAGGGTTTATGTTGTCCTTCTACCAGAACTCGAGTTCCTTTATTTTCAACCATATTTCAATATCCACCTTCATTGGATTCCATGGCCTAAAAATTCCCTTCTATAATTTCATTCTCTGCGTGATTCTTCCATGAATCTCGTACACTCAATCCTATGCATTTCCAGTTGACAATGGAACCATTTGTTGAGTTAAATATCTCTTCCACTTCTTGGTCTGACCTAGGTTTGGATCTCAATAGGTTTCCAACAAACCCCTTTAAAACTATCGGCCCTCATGGTTAACCATAAGGAAACACAGCACACAGAGTGCACTGCACAGTCTCAACTGAGATAGCTTTATGGGTGACTGCAATGCTCAAGTGCTTGCAGTCTAGGAATGAGTGGGGATCTAGGGATGTATTTTATCTTCTTCATGCATTAATATTTTTTATTCATTCAAGTATTGCTAGGATTCATTCATGTTTATCCTCATGCATGCATTATAATACATCTAGTGAATCTTTCATTCATAAAATAACCATTGACAAAAAGTAAGCTTGCAAGAAATATCAAATAAGACACAAGTTTTACCATGGTTCACCCCCTTCTGGGCTATGTCCACAAATATTAGGCTTCTCTGCTCTTTTATTTAGTTTGCTGCAAAATATAGTGTTGTGTGCATTACATCTTCCATCATACAATCATGAAGAGGTTTAAGAACCTTTGTGAGGTGGACTAGATCACACGAGGCTCATCAGCATGTGATCTAACCTTCAAAATCTAACTTGACTCGTTTATAGGCTTATGAACACAATAGTTGAACTACCACCAACTGAACCCCTAACCTAGACCTCCTAGGTATTTATTTATACTACTTTTTAGGCTTATAGTCGTTACAATCTTTATCACAAACCCTAACCCTATCATAGTTAGGCTTGCCTGCCTACGTGTTATGTTTCTTTCCTTCTTTCCATGTTGTTTTTCCTTCTTTTTTTGCATGTTGCTTTCTTGCCGGCGATTGCACGCATTCTGAAATTAGGTCTTGTTTCCAAACTTAGGTCTTTCCCAAAATAGACCTTATCTCCAAAATTATGTTTGCACCCAAAATAGCCTTCCTTCTCAAAATAAGCATGCGCCCAACAGGTAGGGTATTTAGGGTTTCTACAGACAAGGGTTTTTCATGTTGTATAGATCTCTAATATACGTGTGGGGTCCAACAGTAGTACTCGGCCCAATATCTCAGAGAACTAACTAAGGAGGCTAGATTGTTCCCTTAGTCGTACTACCTGACTACCCAGGTACTAGAGAGTATCTTCCTCAGTGTTGTTCTCGGTGGCACTGTAACATTCAGGCAGCCAATCGGTTTATCAATAGAGGGCTTCAGGAGATCTAGGTTGATATTTATACAGGTGTTTTCTGATACACTACCACTCGAAGGGGTACCAACAGGGGTTACAAGGGTGGCCAACAGATGTGCGCTTGAGTACCACTTGTATTTATTGTGTGTATCACTCCCCGACCACGGGTTTATGCATGTAACAACAGATATATGTAGCTTTAAGAGGATGGAATAAGTCTCTACCCTGAAAAAAAAAAATAATCCACAATTTTCTGCTGAGGAAAGTGCTCTGATACCACTTGTAAGGTACCAGGTCTATTATATTAGCATAGAAGATAAATAATGAAAAAAATAACACTGAGATAGCAACAGAATATGGAAATACTGCAAAGATAACAGTGGAACAAAAAATTATATGGAACCACAACACCATAATTATACCTTTATTGATAGGAAACAAGGTTCACTTGCCTCTTCGAGGTGGCAACCTCCAGCAAAGAAGAGCTCTATTACAATAATTCTTCAAGAAAAAACTTCTCATACCCTCTACTCCTATTTATACTAAATCTTAGGTCTTCTTAGATTTGACTTATTCCTCCTTATTGCTAGGCCTTATTTATATTGACCATTATTACATGGAAATATATTATTCTACCCACTTGAGGGGTTAGTTAAGTTAGGTCCCTAACAGCCTCAAAGAGTGATGTATAGTTGCATGGATTTACTGATTCAGATTGGGCAAGAAGTGCAGATGAAAAATAGAGCACTTCTAGTATATGTTTCAATTTGGGATCTACTATGATATCATGGACAAGAATGAAACAGAAGGTTGTTGCACTCAGCATTGCAGAAGCAGAGTATATTGTAGTTTGTGATGCTTGTATGGAAGTAGTGTGGCTCTGTAAGATGGTTTCTGGACTATTTGATCAGGTGTTGGATTCTACCATGATATATTGTGATAACCAGAGTTATGTGAAGCTCTCAGAGAACCCAGTTGTCCATGACAGGTCGAAGCACATTGAGATCAAGTACTATTTTCTCCGTGATAAAGTCCAGAGGGGAGAAGTGGTTCTCCAGTATATCTCCGCTGATGAGCAGACAATAGATATTTTGACCAAGCCTTTTTCCAAGATAAAGTTTGCATACTTGAGGGAAAAGCTAGGGCTTGTGGAGATTTCTCCCTTGGTTGAAAAGGAGGAGATGACTTCCTTGGTTAAGAGGGAGCTCTGATATGTGGCATCGTGGACTGTCAGTGAGATATGGATATGTATCATGCTAGTACAGCTTAAATATGGCCATACAGCTTAGAGATGATGTTTTCATCATGCTAGTACAGCTTAGATATGATACATATGGTTGGAGTTGTGGATGATACAGTGGCCTAAGATGCATCATGATAGTACAGCTTAGAGGTGGACATACATCTTAGATATTATGTATTGACATCATGTTAGATATGTCCATGGTAGTACAGCTTAGAGACGATGCTTATGAGTCACATCATGCTAGATATGGCCATGCTAGTATAGCTTAGAGATGGACATACAACTTAGATATGATGTATTGACATCATGCTAGATATGTTCATGCTAGTACATCTTAGAGATGACCATACAACTTAGAGGTGATGCAGATGGCTCGTGTCATGCCAGATATGATCATGCTAGTACAACTTAGATATGACATATAGCTTAGATATGTTGCATTGGCATCATGCTAGATATGCTCATGCTAATACATCCTAGAGATGATCATACAACTTAGAGGTGACACAGAGAGGCATTGATCTGCATCATGTGAGTATAGCTTAGATATGACATACAACTTAGATATGATGCACCTACATCATGCTAGTTATGTTCATGCTAGTATGACTTGGATATGATGTAGATGATACTCCATATCGCACCAGTACAGCTTAGCTATGAAGCATTCGCATCATGATAGTACGGATTAGAGGTGATGTAGTTGATGACATTGTTGATGAGGGATGATATCAGATGATATGATTTGATTTCTATGGAGACTATATGTCTTTGGACATTAGTTTTGTGTTACTACGGTGGATGTGCTCCACTGGTAGTGATTATGTGTCACTAGTTAGTAGTTGTGTGCTACTACAAGTCATTGTGTACCACTGGACAGTAGTTGTATATTACTATGGATAAACACAAGTGTGTTCTATTGGATGGCATTCTAGCAACTGTAAGCTACTATCTGATTTCCATGGAGACTATCACTAGTGATGGAGATGATTTCTATCTAGATGGATAATGATGATGCTTCTCATGGTTTGATTTGTGTGATCATGAAATAGCATGTGTGGCTATCATGATGCTACTAGCAGAATGGTCTTTTTTTGCCCAAGACCATTACCATCAATACCTCCCTTGCTAGGAGGGAGTGTTGATGTTATGGTATATGTGTGAGGTATTAACCTCCATGTGTAACCTTTGGCTAGAATAGAATATTCCGGAAGAAAAAGAAACCCTAGAAGACAAGTCGACTCAGTCAAATAATTAATATTAAAGTATTAGATTCTAAAAGTACAATTTGGCCCAGACAAGGGACAAGAACCACTAAAAATAAGAGATGATCTAGCTCATTTGTACACTCTCACTTCACTCACTATCTCAGTCAAGGATATCACAAGTTTGGAGCTTCAGTTGCAAGATAGGAAGGTGGATACTCTGGAGTGTTTCTTAGTTATTTTTTGGTTCTAGTGTTGCTTCTGGAATCATTCTATCTAGAAAAGGTTGTGGTGCTCGGATGTAACACACCCAATCCCTAAGTACCCTTTTTAGGGATGGGGCATAAAAATTTTGATTTCCTTAATCATCTTGAATCCTCGTCCTTGGATTTCCATCCTCTTATGTTCATCAAGAGATTTCTAACAACTACTACCATGCTCGAATCTGAGCTCTGGACTGGGAGTTATGCCCTCCCAAATATATTTAGGCATTATTGGTCAAGGGCCATGTGGCGCCCACATGGGTTCATCTCATTTGTACCAACCCAAGCTCCCCAAAGTCCCGGAGTTCCCCAACGATATTGCATCTATTGTGGAAATTCATCCAATGTTAAATCCAATGACGGAACTGCATCCTTGTTTAACACATAGGATTAAGGGATTTCGGTGTTCGGTGCTTCGGCGTTGAATGCCCCTTTCTCTAATCACATATCCTCTAGAGTCTCAAAGTATTGTCATGTGGTTCTAGCCTTCGATCTTTTCGACTTATTAAATACACCACCTACAAACCTCTGGAGTTCTGAAATCTCGGACTCCCGAAGGGTCCACACTTACACATGGTGATGCAATATATGCAAAGGTAGGGGCAGGTAGATCTAGGCCTTCGGTCAATTTACCCCAGCGTTCCAACATTCCATGTCCCCCAAAGTATTGAACTCTCGGTGTCCTTGGTACTCCACCATATTTTAGGCTAATCAAGCATGCACTAGGGAAATGACACACGGAAAATGGCAAAGATGACACGTGGCCCCATCAATGGGTGACATTGTCATGTTCTAAAGGAAATATAAGATCTATAAAAAGAATGAATCCAAGCGACATGTGGAATGTCGAACATGGGTCCATATCACCCTAGGTGATGTTAGCGTGCCACGTCACTCTTGGCTGACATCCTCTAGCAATCTCTATATTCTCCTACCTGCAAAATATCTCGAAGGTCCAAAGTTAAAACTCCCACCAGCAACCTCCCAATACCCCTTATATCCCACGGTCGATATGGTTCCACATTGATCCATATATCTATGGCCTCCATTGCTTCGTGATTTCAGTGTTCGGGGGATCCGCTATGTAATTTCCTCTTTACTTCTGGAGTGGTCAGTGCCAGGCTAACCACGGTCTAGATCTAATGGTTAGGAGGGATCTCGATGCATCCCCGGATCAATGGTCCTCATCGCTTCATGACTTCGGTGTTCGGGGGTTCAAACCATTTAACACTCCCTTTCTCCCTAAGTGGTCAACATCGGACTGACAACAACATAGATCAAACGGTCATGGGAGATCCCAAAGTGTCTCAAGATCTACGGTTCTCATCACTTTGCGAGTTTAGAGTTCAGGGGTTCCACCTGCTTAACACTCCTTTCCACCCAGAGTGGTCAACACTGGGCTAACCAAGGTGTGGATCCAACGGTCAAGGAAGATCCTGAATTTCCTCGGATCTACGGTTCTTATCACTTCACGACCGAGAAGTGGTTCAGGGTTTAACAATAGGAAAAATACCATAGTCGCAGTTAAGGAAACCGCTAGATGTTGTTCAACCTCATCGGTAACTGCATCATCAGATGGCCTTCAATTGGTTTTCAAGGTTGTAAATTAATAGCATCCCGGAGCTCCAAGCTCCCAGAGTTCTGCAGCCAAAATAGCTTAGCTCCTTTCAGACCTAGTGAAGGGTTCCAAGGTCCTGGTCATTGATTCCTCTAACAAGTCTTAGGGATGCACGCTCAACTCTTAGTCATGATTTGGTTAAGGTTGTGGGCATGAGCCTGTGGTCTCTTGGAGGACTGATTTGAAGGAAGCGCCTTCCATTCACAAAACTTAAGTTCTAAAATAGGGAAAGGTATTTGTTGACCATTACAGGAATGATGCAGGAGCATCGCAATCACATCAAAAGGAAGCGAACGTGGAATTGGAATCGACACCTCAACACATCAAAGGAGTTGAACCGACAATTAACTAGCTTGGAAGTGGTGTGAAGACTTTTTGGAATTCTCGTTAATTAATTTTGGTTGTGTAAATTCGGGCCACCGTTTGAAATGACAGAACCATTGTAAATCCTTTACATGATTGTAAATATATTACATGTGTGGGATATTAGCCATGATTAGTCATTAGGTTGCATTAATTGAGTAGTTAACCACTTGAATAGAAGGTAATATTGTTTAGATAGGAGGAAGACGAGCGAAAAAATGATCTGGGTCCTTAGACAAGTTTTCTTGTAATAGGTGTAAAGGATAAATGATTGTAATTATGTTTCCTTATGAAATGAATAGAACAGAGGAAATTGACAAAAATACACAGTGATGATATTGTTTATAGTTTGATTATGTTGTTATGTGTTTGTGAATGGATGATGTTCATAGTGAAAGAATGAATAATTGAATGAGTTCAATTGTTTCTCTCCTGTAAGATTATGCAAGGAGTGTGTGTGAAGAAGTCTTTTTTCGACTTAAAGCTCAGAAGAGATAGTGGGGAAATTTTGTATGCAGAGTGTGCATATTGAGTGCAAGGAGTGCGTATAGAAACAAAATTGTGTTAAAGTTTGAAAGATCAGGAGGTTGAGCACAGAGTATGCCTGGAGGGCATCATAAAATCTTTTGAAAAAGACACAGAGTGCAAGTGTGCACTAAAGGGTGAGATTTAAATTTCATTTGCCTAAAGTTTAGGAGGAGTGGTGGTTTTAAGTCTCGAGAGGAAACACTTAGAAAATTTTCTAAGTTTTGAAGAGTTGAATCATTCAAAGGTGAAGCACAGAAAATTGAAGTTCGAAGAAAGAACAAGTATGGAGGATTGAGCGGGAGAAATCCTTCAGAAAAGAATTTTGAAGATTGGACAAGATCGAGGGTCAAGATCCATTCAGAAAGAGTTGAATCTTACAAGTTGTTAGATCTCGAAGAAGTAGCACACTGGTTAGTTGCAAGGAGTCATCGGAATTTAGCTTGGAAGAAGCATAGTGAAATTCGCGAAATCGCAAGATGTAAAATCCCAAAATCATCAGGATTGTCCATTGAAATAGGACACGTGGCGACAGATCATCGTTTCATTGATTCGTAAATCAGGAAATTGGAGGTAAGAGTCGTGAAGATTCACGAAATGTGAAATCGTAACATAATCAAAGTTGTTGGTTGGAGAGCCAGTGTGGACCATTGATCTGATCCGAATATTTTGTAATTTTGGGTATCAGAGGATCGAGAGAACGGAGGTGAATAGCATCGGGAGTTCCCAATACGCGAAATCTCGATGTGCTCGGAAGGATTGGCTCCAAGTCATAGTGAAGGGTCATACAGATGGAGGATAAGGGAGGAGATAGCATGTGCTAGACCCTTGTCAGAATTTCAAAAATCGAAAGTTCGAAGGACGAAGAGTCGGTTGACTCATATAGTCGATATGAGAAATCATGACGTGCCTTTTCAAATAAGCGTGTGGTCACAAGGCATGGTCACGTGAAAAAATGAAGTCACTTAGCGCTTGTTCACTCGAGCGGAAGTTTCATAGAGACCTGTGGATTATTTTCTTAGAGGTTCCAGCAGGGAATCGAAGACTATTTCGATTCAGTCTTGAGAAGATCCTAGACCGGGAGGTCACGTAGCCCTTGGAGAGGAGGGGGTCTGCACCAAGTGGTATCAGAGCCTGGAAAAGATTTGAAGTTGAAATCAGTGTCTTAGGAATAGTTGAAGTGATGTAGTCGAGGATACACATAGGACCACCTATAGCAAACTGTGTTGTAGGAAGAGACATAAGAAAAATTCGTGCAAGGTTGGAAGTGATGGAAACAATGCAGAGGAGAACACCTACCGCTAAAGATGTCAGTGATGAAAAAAGTGAAGAAATAGAAGTTGAAGAAGCTATAGGGGAAGATGCAGCCGAAGAATGATTACTGAAAGTTATTGTGAAGTTGGGAGATAGAGAAAATATGGGCGTCCCAATGTATGAAGGTAACTTGGATGTCGAAGAACTATTGGATTGGATAAACTCCATGGATAAGTATTTCGACTATGAAGAGGTCGATGAAGGAAGGAAGGTGAGACATGTTGTCACCATATTAAATGGACAAGCAACATTGTGGTGGGATGAACTGCAGGCAAAAAGGAGGAGCAAAGGCAAATACAAGATAAATAATTGGGACAGGATGGTAGCCAAACTGAAGGCTAAATTCATACCTAAGGATTACTGGATAGAGTTGTTCAGAAAATTGCAGAACCTGAGACAGAGGGGTATGACAGTGAAAGAGTATACAGAATAATTTTATAGGTTGAATATTAGGACTGGACAAAGAGAGAAGGATGATGAAAACATTTCCAGGTATATAAATGGTTTGAGGTATGAAATTCAGGATGAAACAGCATGATGACTGTGAGGATAGTGGAATATTCCTATCAAATTGCACTGAAGGTAGAAGAAAAGTTGGTCAGAAGCCAGGGTCAGCAGAACAGAAGCAGCGGATTAAATAGAGGTAAGGGAGTTATCTATGATAAGGCACTCAAAGCTAAGGATGAGATAGAGAAATCATATGGTCTCTTTGAAAGAGGAGGAAGTTCTCAAAGAAGACCATTTGCTGGGAGAAATTATTTTCCTCGAGGAATAGGAAGAAGTAGAGGAGGTGGAGTTAAATGTTATTCCTGTGGAAAGACAATACATATGTCTTAGGAATGTCCCGAGAGGAAGAGAGAAGGAGGAGGAGAAGCACACATTTCGGAAGCCCAGAAGAATGTGGAAGCAGAGGCAGCAGAAGGAGGACAAAATATTATGATGAGGAAACTTCTTCTAAAGCCGGAGGAAGAAACAAAAGACTCAGTTCAGCAAATGAGGTTGTGTTGGCAGCCAATTCACATTTTTCTATTGTCTTATAAGCTACCTACACCAATGCTTTGCAAACATCAATTTTTTCAAATAAACGACACTTTTATTTTTTGCGACATTTACACATTTACTTCGTTGTTGTTTTCACGATTGTAAGCGTGAAAACTTGGTCTTTCATAGTCGCATTAAAATCATTATTTGAACTGTCGTTATCCTTCTTGTTGATATGCCCATTGCGCTTACATTTCACTTATCGTTATGCAACTGGCAAAACTTTTGATCTATACTCTTTGGACATTCTTAGATTGATTGTGTGACTTTGTCTCATTGAATTGCAATGCATTAGCATTTGAATTTATATGTTCTTTGATTTGATCTACTTGACCATTGGTTTCACGAAAATACATAGGTGTTATGGTTAAATCCTTCATATATATTTTTTAATATGATACCTATGTTCGTGTTTTCAAAACTATTGGCATCTTGATTATATGAAGACCCACTGGCACATTGGTTAAACTCTTGATATGAGTTGTTACAATACATTGGCGCATGGTCAAACATTTGGTATTGGTCTCAATTCGTATGTTGGGTGTTTTAAATCTATGGCATAACTTTGATTGCGCGCGTTGGTTTATACACTTACCATTGGTTTCATTGGTTGGCCAAGTGACATGATTGTTGGACTATACCATAATGGGTAGAACAGCTATAAGTCGGTGGTTGTACCTTGGCAATAACTATTATGCATGGCAGAGATAAGCTCCACCACCTTCGCACGATGACATTAATGTCTATCCCTAATCCCTGTTTCACCTATGTTAGCTCGGGTAACCTTTCGTGCACTCTGCTCCTGTGTATGCTATGATCCAAACCCTGGTTCGTTCACCATGTGCTCGGCTCCATGGCACCGGTGGTGCGAATCAAGTCGAACGGTAGCCAAGCCTTGCTACTGTTCGACAATGCACGGAAGGACTTAGAGGATAACGGTTGGCTCACCTTCGTGCAAAGGTTTGAGGGTTTTAATTTATTTGTGGCATAGCAGTTCACCCTAAATTTTGATGGTTGTAGAGCCAAGGTGGGTGACATCCAGCTGGAAATCAATGAGGAGTTTATTAGTTCTGCTACAGGGTTACCCTCCTCGGGACAGCGTTGGTTCAAAACTTCTAAGGTCGAGGAGGTGCCATGGCCGCTATTGTTCGTCTCGCGAAAGGTCACATCTTGTGACAGAGGTATGCCCATCTCTGTGCTTAAACCACGATGGCACGATACTTTGATGGTGGTCAAATAATTTGTGACCTATGAGGGTCGATATGGACTCGTTTTTCTCTACCACCTGCGTTTGTTAATGAATTTTATGGGATACCCGTTGAATATGCCTTTCTATTTTCAGTGTAGCCTGTATAAAATGTCAAAAAGGTTTAAAAGGGAGAAGGTCGATAGTAGCCTGTTCCACCATGGATTAATTAGACTTATCATTGTTCATCACTTAAGTCTCCATGGTGATAGTTGGAAATCTTTTATCACTCGGAATGGTTTTGATGATACAGACACGGTCCAAGTTGACAAGCCTGTGATTAATGAAGCTAAGGTCGGGCCACCCGTGTCCTTCCACATCCTACTGCCCTCTCCTAAGCCCTCGGTCGACCCTGATACTGACTTACCTGACGTTATAACTGAGAAGGTTGAGGCTATTAAAAATCCTGTGAGCAAAAAGGCCAAGGAAAACCTTACTGTTGATGGCAAAGGAAAAAAGAATGCTCGACTTATCTCGAGAATGGCTAGGAATAAGCCTAAACCTAGTGTTGAGCAGAAGCCCATAGTCCTTAGTGAGGATTCAGACTCTGACATAGAACCTTTCCTAGCTAGTGAGTATCCTTACTCACAGGGTTTGTGCTCCGAGCCACCTTATGATTTCATCTCCAATCTTCCCCCTTGCCTAAAGAATAATCCTAGCTACCCTGGGATCAAACTACCTAATGAAACCCTCGATAATGTAACCAAACCCTCACCTGCACTTTCGAAGCCCGGACAGTCGTCTTGTGACCAATGTGATTTGTGGTTGGAACGATACTATATGGACGTTCCCCTACTTCAATCGAAAATCAAATCGTTGGAAAGTCAAGTTGCAGTATTGACCAGCCAAAGAGACAAAATCCAAGCAACTGATAGGAAGCAGAGAACCACTGGTTCCATCACTTTCAAGAATGTTGAATCAGCTACAGTCGTTGTCAACTCCAAATTGTCATGATCAAGTTATTTGCTCGCCATACAGGTATGAATTTTGATATCGTTTTAGTTGTGTGAATGACCAGGATTAATAAAGTGATTTGAATTTAGTTTTCAAATAGCTCTATCATTCGAAATGACTCAATCATAATGTTGTTTATCCTGTACATTGTTTTCGCTTTGCTAAAAACAAATGAAGTTTCGATTTGGATACACAATTTGCTCATTCCCAGTTTAGCCATTGATAGATTTTTATCGGATTTGATTGGATTTGATTTGATCGTTTGTCTGATTGAGTTAACGAAATTGATGGTTTGCTTTCGATTGGATTTGTTTTGTATCTAAATCTGAACCAGAGGTTTTTCATGCTAGATTTAGAATATGATCATGTTTTGATTTGATTTCGTTATGGTTAGTTTGTATGTTGTGATTGTCAAATGATTTCATGATCTTGGTTGTTACGATCTTTTAATATGCGGTGTCATATAATGTTCTAAATCGGGAATACAACTCTGATCGTTTCCGATTTGGAAAGAATGACTCTGTTTTTATGGAAACAATACTCTCATTTAAGTTTGTGCAAATGATATTCACGCCTGAATCATAGAACGGTTTTGATCCATGACGACTATGTTAAACCCCAGTTGTTCGATTCGCTTGATTGGATTGTTGTATCTTCAATTAGTATGATCAATTTTATGAGTTGTATTCGTATCAAAAATAGACTTGATTGCAGCTATGTTTTCAAACGGGTTTGTTAACTCAAATCGACCTATTCTGTTGTTGTCAAATTCGTATGAGGAAATTTGGGTAATAGTCGTTTCAAAATGCATTCAAGAAATGATCTCGTGAATGATTTTGTCTTCCCCAATTTGCAATAACAAACGATCGACCAATTCTTACGAACTCTGTTACCAACTGATTGATATTGTTATGATTTCATTTACGCGCTAGTTTCGAGTTAGTTTGCTCATGGCATGGATCGTTTGTTATGTCAATATAATTATGTCGATGATCTTGTTTGGATTCGATCGTGTCTCCTGTCTATGAGGCAGCATAACAATTGCCTGCGATTTGTTTTAATTATATCGATTTCAAATTGATATGAAACAATTGCATAACTGTTCGATTATGATTCTGTTCACCCGACTTTGTGGTAACAAACGAAACAGAGTACACGTATCTCTGTAGTCATTTGGTTTATCTTGATCCTGTTTGATTTCGAATGGTATAACAATTTCAAATTGAATGATTCGTTTTCAAACAGCTATTTTAGTTAAATTTAATTCTTTAATAGATTTGATTTGTTTTTTATGTTGATTCTGTGTCTTATTTAGACCAACTACAGAATTGCAAGATTCTGTAGCTAGTCTATAGAATTAGATTTTTTTTATCATTTTATTAATAAAATACCCTTCTAACTTGTCTATTTTGAACACCTTTCAGGTACATCCGAATTGCATTGGACATGCTGGACAGTCTAGGGGATATTTGTGTGTTTTAGTTTTATTCTAGGTTCTTAGTTTAGTTAAACTTGGGATATCTTCCCAGATTTTATGTAAACAGTTTTGATAACTTCCACAGGGATGTTTTACCCTGTGGAAGCTCTTTAAATACTTATTATTTTTTGTAATAAGGATCATCCTCACTTGTGAAAGAACCAGGCTATGGATTTCTAATACCAACTGAGACAGAAGTTGGTGTTCTGCTACAGCTTTCGCTTTTCATAATATCAATCTTTTGTTTCAAGTTTATGCATGTCATTTGCAGTTGATTATAGACTACTTTAGCTATCATAGTCTATTGCAGAATGATATGATTTAATTTATGTGTTATACATATCTTATTTCTTTCAATACTTTAAAAATACAGTAATTACTTTGTTCAGTTAATGAATGACAGATTTCTCTTCTTCATCAATTGAATTATTTTGTATAAGTCTTTGCATACAGGTTTATCTAACTGTGGAGATTTATAAATCATAAGATTGTTGTGAATTTTTATGTCTTGTTTGTCCTGTGATTATATTAAAGATAATTGTAGCTATCGTTTACGAGAAGCTCCTGGACAATTCGGTGCGGGTTTCCTCCCTCCGATCAGCTAAGATAATCATCATACATAGGACAAATCTGGAGCGTTTCTCCAGGTCAGTTTGTGATTTATTTTGTTTAGTATAATTCGAGTAGTTTAGTTAGATATATGTTGGTTAGATGTGTAGTTAGAATTAGTATATTAGTTGTTTAGTTTAGTTAGTTTTTGTTTTATTTCTGTTCATAAAATTATAAAATCAAAAAAAAGAAAAATATCTTTCTCTGTCTTAGGGTAGAATGCAAATGAGTTTTTCAAGTTTTATTCAAATCTGTAAATTGTAGATATTGTACATTTTGTGAATAAGTTATATTTCCGTTAATAGTTAGATATTTAATTAGTTAGAGTTAATATAGTATTAGATAGTAGATTGTATATAGAATAGTTAGTTTAGTTTATTAGTTTGTTTTATTTCTTTTTAGCTAGATTAGTTTAGTTTGTTTAATAGTTAGTTTTAGTTAGATTAGTTAGTATAGATTAGTTTTATTTTGTTTTCTTAGGACCTTAGATCGGCTAATGGAGCCTCTAAACCCGTCAGGGTGGTTCATCCCAAACGACTTGGGTTATTAGACAACCTCGGACCGGTTCCACTCTCCCAGTTGACGGACGGTCAATTTCGCCCGTCAACAAATGGCGCTAGAAGGAGGGCCTGAATTTAATTAATGGCACGAGGCGGTCGCAAGACTCCTCCACCACCTAATCGCTCACCTATAGTGACTAGAATCCGTTCAAACGATAATATTCCTCTTCAAACAGAAACCACTTCAACCGACAATCCACAGATCACAGTTGAGACAGCAACCCCTGATCCTACAGGTGGTGACATACAAGAGATTGTTTGTCATTCTATTATTAAAACACATAGTGCCCTAGCCCGTTTGAGACAACCTAACCGTCCATGGGGACAACCTTTGGATTTCTCTGATATCAGAGAACAATTAGGAGACATTAGTCTCACTGTGAATCCTTCATATCCAATTTCAAATCCTACTGCAGGAGGATCTGGGATACCCCCTTCACCACCTCCATCATCTCCTTCCTCTTCTGGAGGAGATTCCTCTGACGAAGGCAATTCTCCTTCTCAACCTTCCACACCCACTACACCAATGGAAAATCAGAACAACCCTTCTAGACCCTGGCTTGATCAGGATGTCGTAGTTGTACCTGGAGCTCAGCATCCTCTACCTAAAAACCCAGAGAAATGGCTTCCCAAGTTTGATCCTGACTCAAAACAGATCGTTGAAGATCACATTAAAAAAATTATGTTAGCCATAAGACTCTGGAATGTAGAACATGAAGATGTAGTCTGTAGGTTGTTCCTTTATACTTTCGAGGGTAATGCATCCACATGGTACTTTTCCCAATAACCCCATACCATCGTGTCTTGGGAAAAGTTCGAGTCATGCTTTTTGGAAAAGTTCGGAGACGGTAAGCCTCCAGAAGTCCTAGTCATGGATCTTTATAGCTTAAAAATGAACCCAAAAGAAAAAGTTAAAGACTTTAATCAAAGATTCCTAACACTCAATAACTGAATCCCTGCGAATTCTATGCCTGTCGAGAGTCTTATAATAGCATACTACACTAAAGCTTTGCATCAAAGTATAGCTATTTGGGTTAAACGATCTAAGAAAGCCACGTTGTTAGAAGCCTTCGAGGAGGCCAGCCAGATTGAAAAGGACATACTTAGTCTTAAAGACGCTACTAACAAAGAAACTGAGACTAGTTCTTCTTCCAAAAAGAAGATTGAAATTCTCCCCAAACCCACTCAAAGTAAAACACAACCTGAAAACTCTGATTTAGAAAACTTAACTAAATTTGTTCAAAAACAGTCAAATCAAGTTATAGAGTTAAAAAGGTCGACAAAAGAAGCTTCCTCGAGCAAAGGTCCTTACAAACCCCCGTTCCGGAAGCCTTTTGCTACCAACCGACCTAATCCAACCACTGAAGGCCTAAATCTAGAAATTCTGCAATGTGCCCTTCAAACAATTCTAGAAGCCCAAGATAACTTGATGCCTCCTGAGATCCCTGAGGAGGTAGTTGAACAAGAAATAGTTCAAGAAGAAGAGTCTTCTCCAAACATTATCGGACACTTCTCGAATAGCATCTTTCAAGCTAACTTTGAGACAGTTCATCCTTATAACACTAGGAGTAAGACAGCAAACAAACCTTCTTCCGAAAATACTACAACTCCGCCTCCAAAGCAATCTAAATCAGCTGAGACTAAACAGAGTAATGTGAACCCCAACTTAGAGTATGATGTAGTTGAAGATCTTAAAAAGTTAAGGGCTAACATTTATATTTACGAGTTATTGAAGTTTCCATTTCTGCTACAAAAAATGTTACAGAATATCTCAGAGAATGGCAAGAATGGTAATTCTAATGGTAACAAGGTTGTGCAAAACAAAGCTCCCCAGAAGACTTCCACTAAAAACAATCCCGATCCTCAAGATAAAGGAAGCCTTCCTGTAAGTAATCTAAATAATGTAAATAATGTAGATAAAGTAGCCGTAGAAACTGCGAGTAAAAATCCACAAGCTACTACTCTTAGTACTCGCAAAAATGTACCTCCATTCCTATTAACTTTCGAGATATTTAATAGAAATGTGCACAATTATATGGTAGACTCAAGAGTGTCATCCAATGTGATGCCTTGGCCTGTTTTCCAAAAGATAAACGCAGAAGTTGAACCATCTACTTTAAAAATCATACAACTTGATCGGACAAATGTCAAAGTTATAGGCGAACTAAAGAATGTTCTTATTAGATTATCGTCTAACCCCAAGGTTCATCAAGTTATTGATATAATTGTTGTGGATATTCCAGAAGTGTATGGTCTGTTTTTAAGCAGGGACTGGTCAGAATAGCTACATGGTTATGTCGCAACAGATTGGTCCCATCTATGGCTTTCAGAAAATGGCAAGCCTAATAAAATCAAAGTAAATCGTGAGCACTACCTTAAGTTCACTGTCACAGATTTGAACGATCCCAACGAACCGTATACACCTCCTGCTGATTCACCCGAAGTACAAGGGATGGACACCTTCTTCGGCAATTTCATGGCCGAGGCTTCACCTATCACCAATCCAGAACAACAGTCTGAGATTGTAGCATATATGTAGCCAACAGCTTCCACGCAAAGGTCCCATGTACCCGATGCAAATCAAATTTGGTCTCTGTATTTCGATGGTTCAAAGTCCAAAGAAGGAGCTGGTGCAAGTTGTGTCATTATCGATCCGGCAGGTAACAAAACATTGATGGCATGTAGGTTGGAATTTGAATGTACTAATAATACTGCAGAATATGAGGCTTTACTGCAAGGTCTCAGAAAATCTTTGAATTTGAACATTCAAAATTTAATCATCTTTGGCGACTCTGAAATAGTGGTTAGACAGGTAAGAGACTCTATCCACTGTCTGTATCCGCATCTCAAAAGCTACCAGTCTGAGGTTTGGAATTTAATGAATAAATTTTCTGCTTTC
>SNQJ01S0162093.1:1329-15628 GCA_010110895.2 Picea sitchensis
ATCTAGAGGAAGATCCTTCTAGAAGCAGAAGCTTCTATTAGGTCTTCTTACATCCGCCTTATTCTATTTTATTGAAAGGCCTTATTAATATTGACCTTTATTACATCTGAGTATATTTTTCTACCTATGTGCGGGTTAGGACCCTAACAGTGGCCCCTTTGCTGCTCGGGGGCTGAGGGGAAAGAAGAGTACCCTGAGCGTTGGCTGGGAGGTACCGGTGAAGTCTTCACGGTTAGCAAGCTGGGAGTTGGACGAAGCACAAGCGCGGAATAACATATTTGACCTCATCGCTTCTAGTTACAGTATTCCTCACTGAATTAGTAAATACAATGTATTAAGTTTATTGTATTTTTAATTGAAGTCGCAATGTTTTAAGTGTGTCTTGTATATCCATTTTTTTTCCGGGGGGGGGGATCTCTGCGCTATTTTTTTCTGTATTGGGGTTCCTTAAGGTTCTTCCTTTGAGTTGAGGTAGTCACTTTCCCAACAAACCCTTGTTCTCTTCATTTGTTTTTAAAATTCGCCCAACTCCTCCCTCCTAAAAAAATTTTAGTTTGACTAATTTAGTTTGTGATTTTTTTTTATGGGTGTTATCCCTGCGATCCTTCCCTTCAAAATCTTGGTGTTGGCAGCCTTCCCTGCGATTTTTTTTTATGGAACTATAACTCAACAATTTTTAACTATCCTCTGCATTTTTAATAGGAAAATGTGGCCAGGTGTGGGTGCCTCCTACCCATCATTTCATATCTTTGATGTATGCAATGACCTCTGTGTTCCCCAACGTTTTTGTAAATTGTGTATCCAACTGATCCTTCCCTTAGAAATTGAAGTAATTTTCCCCGTGTTTTGGGTGTGTTATTGGATAAATCCGTGAGTGCGGACACAAACCGATCTCCCTAGATCCACCTGGATCTAGAACAAAACATGACAGAATAATACACTTTCCCTAGATCTAGCCTATTGAACAAACTAAGAGATAAGGAATATGGACATACTTTATGAACGCTTTCCTTATATCTTTGTTGTTCCAAGTTTCACTCCAATGCTCTTGTCCCGTTCAGATCACAACAGTACAAACCAATCGAAGTAAAGGCAGATTAATATATTCAATGGCTAGTCTATACATATGATCAAGGAATTATGTAATAAAGTGACATCATCTTTATGGGAAAGGGACATATTACTGTATTGATTTAATTGAAAGTAAAACTTACAACCTGAGCCTTGATGTCGTAGGTCTCCTTTCGATGGCTCCTAGCTCTGACACACACACTCGCTCATGCATGAAGAAAATCAACCACTTTTGATGACTTTGTTGTTGTCTCTAGCTGCTGTAGCATCAATCCTTCATACAGTCCTGCACTAATTCTCCAATCAATCTCTTGCTAGTCTACTTCTTGCTTCTTTAACCTTTTCCATGAGCCATCTCCTCAATATATAGGACAAGATAAATTAGTTACTTGGATAGGAAGTGATCCCAAGATATCAGGAAAACCAGTACTTAGATAACCATTCGCTAGCCAACTCATTCTTCTCGAAGATTCCCTTCTAGAAGGCTCGAGAACTTCATCTTTTTCCTCTTTAATAAGATTTTCGCACCCTAGAAGTCAGGTACAGTGCGAACCCCTTGCACTCCAGCTTAATGCAGCCTGCGAGAATCAGGCATTCTCGCAGGAAAGTATATAGGTAGCCCGCGAACCTCTTTAAAAACATGATTTCTGGAAGCAGACAAGTGTAACTTTTCTCAGGAAAGTATTCTTAGTGAAGAGCTTGATTTTCCATCATCATAACATCATCATACTATCATCATGATGACCAAAATTGCGGATAACAGGGTGGAGAGCCTAAGCTCATCGCCATCCCTCCTTTCCCAGCTAAAAATTAAAATTATTCTCTGCATTGAATGGGAGTTGTGAAACCCAACCTTATGTTTTGAATCCTCAACATTTTTATTTATCCTCTACATTGATTGGGGGAGTTGTAAACCCAACACTCTATTATATTTCTTAGCATTTCGTTTTATTAATCCTCTTTGTCAAATTCTTATGCATGATTTTCCCAACTGGGGAAACTCCTGGCAAATTTCCTTGAACTCTGCATTTTTGTTCCTTGTGCAAACTTGCACAACTAGATAACATCTCTGGGTGAAATTTCCCACCTTGAACTCTGTGATTGAGGTGTAATCATGCTCAACGATTGGATACATCCATGCATTTTCCTTTCTTGGTAATGTCTATGTGTTTTCCTCCTTTAATCGCCCCTGAGAGATTCACTCTTTTTCTCTACGGTTTTTACCCTTTTTTTTAGTCCAAAATTCCCTCCTTCTCTCTGTGAATATTCTCCTTATATGTCTCAACGCTTTTAACTCAAATGCTCAACGAATTTCATGGACAATGCCCAACAATTGATATTGTTGTCCTCTGCATTTTATTTAAATTCGCCCAATGATTTTGTATATTCCCTGCGAATTTCTGGGGCTTCCACCCAACGATTTCAATAACTTGCTTTGCCTTTTCATTTGCCTAGACTACCCATGAAATTCGTGCACTTGGTCTGTGAATTTTTCCTGGCGTCTGCATTTCGTTAAATGTTTTCTCCTTCCATTGACAGTTCAGATTCCTCCCTACTCTTTCTTTGACAGTCAGTCTCACATATGAGTGTCCTCCCTGCTCTTTCTATTGACAATCTGCCTCACATTTGAGCGCTCTCCATTTCCCTTCTCCTCTACACTCACCACTGACAGATTTCAGGCTTGCTCATTGTGCACTTTCCCTCACGATCGAATGTATTAACCGTGCATGATGCATGTGCAGATTGAGAGCCCTGGGGTTTTTATTATTATTAAGAGGACTGTCTTGACCAATCCTTACCTCTACTAAAGTTGGGATGTCATATTTATTGCAGGAATAAACAAAGTTAGTACCTTATTTAGAGACTAGTCATATCCCTTTTTTATCCTAGTTAGTGAGAAGTTTTATTTAGTTAATGAACCCTTCATTACTTAATTATCGAGGACTTAAACATTTTGGATATGCACAATCTCTAGATGGCACCTACTAATTAGAATTGTAGGATCTTAATACTTAGTCGATAAGTTTTTTTTCTCTAATTATATATTGTTGATACCCTGGAATTGAGTTATTGTAGCATTCTAGAAGTACCTTATATTACAGAATATCGGAATAACTATAGTACTAGTAATAAATGATTGACTTAGGTTGTGAAATTATCCATGTTTATAGGAGAATGGATTTTGGGTTATAAAATTTTACTTATGATGATTAGGGTCAAAATGCTTCATAGATGATAAGTGCATCAATTAATTGATTGTGTTAATGTAGTCAGAGTATTGTGGATGCTTCATAGGTGCTTTGCACCATGAATTTTAATATGATGTACTATTGGTTATGTAAATTGTTTGTCTCTTTGCACCTTGAAAATATAATGTAATGTATGATTGTTTAGATATTAGACTTCTTGCACAAATGGATTTTGATGTAATAAATGATGGTTTTAGGTATTAGACTTCTTGCGCACAATGAAAATATGATGTAATGAATGATTGTTTTGATATTAGACTTCTTGCGCGAACAAAATTTTATGTGATGTATGCTTGCATTTATGCTAATGGTTAAGTGGTTAGATTGTGTGGCTCTATGGACTAATTCTAACGTGTAAATGTTTACGCTTTTGATTACTCGCGCGCATTGTAATATTGGTGATGCATGATTAGTTTAGTAATAAAATTTACTTGCACACCTTAATTTGAGTGGGCGTGTGATTTCTTCACAATTATTCTCTTGCACCTTTGAATTTAATGTTGATCACTCTTGCGTCATGAATAAGTTGCTACTTAATCTTGCGCCTTGAATTAATGTTGGTAAATGATGAGTTATATGAGTGATTACTTGTGTGCCATGTTTAATTGATGATTAGGATTGAGTGATTGATAAAATTGCTTATCCTTGATGTTGTTGATTTAGCTAGTTGGTTTGGACTTGATTGTGTTAGTGGGATGTAGAAACATCCTTGTTCCTCAGAACAGTCGCCAGCCCTGAGACCTTAAATGGTCAAAATCAATTGGATCTTGGGCTTGAGTGTTTCTTATGTGTCCTGGAGGTCCTAACCTTGCAGGGTAGGTTGGGCGGGTAGTATATTTATGCCATCTTTATGTTATCACTATGATATTCATGTTATCGTTATGTTATCTCATGTTATGCTTGTGTTATCTGATGACTATATTTATGTGAGGAGTTGAGTGATTAAAAGTATTGATGATTCCAGTCAATTGTGTTGAGTTGATCTTGTGTCGCCATTCATGATGCTCATTTATTATGTGTCATTATTAAAATATGATGATGTGTTGATTATATGTCATTACTAAATATGTTGATGCATCAGTTGCGACATTATTTGATTATGACAATGCGACGATTGTAATTCCTTTATTTATGATGTCATTGATTCTGCGTGCTATGATTTACATTGTTGACATTAATTTCCTAATGCAATTTTTTTTTTACCTTTATTCTTTTCTTTCCTAGTCATGACAGAGGGGTCATTACAGAGATCAAGACAAATTCCTCAGTCTGAAAAGGAAAGAAAAATGAAGTGTTACTTTTGGAGATAATGTCTCTACCAAGATACTTGGAAAGGGCACAATCGGTCTAGGGAATAATAGAGAAAAAGCATAAAATGTGTTATTAGTTGAAAATTTGAAGCCTAATCTCCTTAGTGTGAGCCAAACATGTGATCAAGGACACATACTCATATTTGACTCTAAAAAATGTGAAATTAGAAAATAAGACTGAGGAAAATTAGTGGTTGTTGCACCAAGGACACCAAACAATGTTTATATCTTAAACATAGAAGAAGAAAAAAAAGGTTTCATGAACCAAATAGATGAAAGTTGGCTATGGCACAAAAGAATGAGACACATAGGTTTTGACAATTTGATAAAAGTCAATAAAAAGGAAGTTGTGAGAGATATGTCAAAGATTATTAAACCTTCAAACTCTGTTTGTAGGAACTACCAACATGGAAAGAAGGCAATAATAAGATTCAATACAAAATAATACTCTACATAAAAACCATTAGAACTTGTTCACACTGACCTATGTGGACCAACAAGAAATAAAATCATGCAAGATGAATATTACTTCATTTTATTCATTGATGACTATACAAGAATGACTTGGGTATCCTTTCTCAAAGAGAAATCATAAGCATTCAACAAATTCAAAGCCTTCAAAGCACACGTTGAAAATGAGACCGATCTCAAAATTAAGTGCTTAAGATCAAACAATGGAGGGGAATTTACCTTAGATGAGTTCAACAAGTTTTGTGAAACTCATGGAGTTAAAAGGCACTTTTAAGCTCCAAGAACTCTTCAACAAAATGGGGTTGCCGAAAGGAAAAATAGAATTATCCAAGAAGCAACCAGAACTATTTTAAATGAAGCCAAACTTCCAGATATCTATTAGAGAGAAGAAATGTATACAAAAATGTACATACTTAACAGAACACAACTTAGAGTTAACCATGACAAGACACCATATGAGTTGTGGTTTAACAGACCAACATCAGTCAAACACTTCTGAGTCTTTGGGAACAAATGTTATATAAAAAGAGATGATGATAACCTAGGAAAATTTGATTCCAGATCAGATGATTGTATATTTCTTGGTTACTCATCCAATAAAAAGGCCTACAGATGCTACAATCTGAGATTGCACAAAATTGTGGAAAGTACAAATGTAAAAGTGGATGATCTAAAATCAATAAGAATCAAATCTCAAGATAATTCACAAGTTGATGAAAGAAGAAGAAATGATGATGAAGAAGAAGAAGCTAAAGAAATAAAAGAAGAAGAATCACAAAGTGAAGAGGAAAAAGAAGAGGAAGCCTCACCAATACAAGAGTCAAAAGCACCATCAAGAAGAGTAGAAAGATATCATCGTGAAATTCAAATCATAGGCAACAATAGTGTTGTATTTGGAACAAGAAGAAGGCTAACATATGAATCAGAACAAGCAATGTTATCCCTAATAGAACCCAAAACATTTGCAGAAGCCAACAAAGATGAAGATTGGGTCAAAGCCATGAATGAAGAGCTTGATCAAATAGAGAAGAATCAAACTTGGGAACTTGTCCCAAGACTAAAATCCAAAAATGTGGTAGGGACCAAGAGGATTTTTAAAAATAAAGTTAATGAAGATGGTCAACTTATAAGGAATAAAGAAAGATTGGTGTGTAAAGGATATGCTCAAGTAGAAGGAATTAACTTTGAGGAAACATTTGCTCCAATGGCCAGATTAGAAACTATCATAATGTTTTTGGCATTTGCATGTTTTAAAAACTTTAAAATATATCAAATGGATGTCAAATCTGCTTTCTTAAATGGAAATTTAGAAGCAGAAGTCTATATAGAACAACCTAAAGGATTTATGTTATCAGAAAATAAAGACTATGTTTCCAAATTAAATAAAGCATTGTATGGTCTCAAATAAGCTCCCAGAGCATAGTTTTCAAGACTTGATAATCATCTACAACAGTAAGGATACAAAATAGGAGCTATTGACAACAATCTTTACATTAAAATTGAAAATCAGAATATGATTATTGTTGTAGGATATGTGGATGATATCATCTTTGGAAGTAATATAAATCCTCTAATCAAGCAATTTTCTACAAAAATGCAAAAAGAATTTGATATGTCAATGCTTGGTGAACTGACATTCTTCCTAGGATTATAAGTTTCACAATCAGACAAAGGCATATTCATATCTCATACCAAATACATTAAATAAATGTTGAAGAAATTTCAAATGGAATATTGTAAACCTATGAGCACTCCTATGACTACATGATGCAAACCAAACAAATATGATGAATCACTATAAGTAGACCAAACCATGTATATATCAATTATTGGTAGCCTATTATATGCAACAACAAAAAGACCAAACATCATGCAAGTTGTAGGATTAGTGGCCATATTTCAATATGCACCTAAAGAGACACATATGAAATAAGTTAAAGGTATTTTTAGACATCTCAAAGGCACATTGGATTTTGGGTTATGGTATCCAAAAATAGAAGACTTCACATTAACTTCATATACTGATGCAGATTGGGCAGGAAGTATTGATGAAAAAAAGAGCAATAGTAGAGGAGCTTTCTTTCTAGGAAAATGTCTTGTGTCATGGCTAAGTAAAAAACAACCCTCTATATCATTATCTACAACATAAGCTGAATATATTGTTGTTTCCTCCTGTTGCACTCAAGTAATTTGGATGAAACAAACTCTAGAAGACTTACAAGTAAAGTATGATCATCCAATTCTTCTTAACTGTGACAATACCAGTGTTATAAACCTTTCTAAGAATCCTGTCATGAACTCAAAAACCAAGCATATCCCAATTAAATGTCATTTTTTAAGGGAGCAAGTTACTCAAAAAGTTGTTAAAGTGGAATATGTGGATACTAAAGAAAAGATTCCAGATATATTCACAAAACCTTTACACATGAGTACTTTTGAATACCTTAGACATAAATTGGGGGTAATCTCCATATCTAATTAAATAACACAAGCTTCATAAAAAAAAGCAGTACATGGACAAGGGGAGTATAATCTCAGGGGGAGCAGAGAAATATTTGTCTTGTGATTGTTGTCAAAGGGGGAGAATAAATAGTAAAACTCAATTAAAATTGAAAATCAATGGTTTTTACTGTGTTGACATCAATGTCAAAGGGGGGGAATGTTGGACATGGTCCTATGATGTTTTCATTGATGTCAACAAGGGNTGTGATTGTTGTCAAAGGGGGAGAATAAATAGTAAAACTCAATTAAAATTGAAAATCAATGGTTTTTACTGTGTTGACATCAATGTCAAAGGGGGGGAATGTTGGACATGGTCCTATGATGTTTTCATTGATGTCAACAAGGGTTAATATGGGTCCATCATCCAGAAAATTCTATTCAAACTATAACTCTGTTAAAGTGCCTTGCTATACTAGTTACAAAAGAGCATTAACCCTGATGAGGCTATTGCATATGGAGTTGCAGTGCATTATGCTATTTTGAATAGAGATATGTTAGATATGGTGTTGTCCTTAATGTTAAAAAGGTTCAATATGGTGCTCATTACCAATGGCTATATGGTATTGTCATTGAGACAAGCCCATGCATTATCAAAATCTTATTGTGCAGTCGTTGTCTTCTCCACGAAACTATAACTCCGTTAATTTCATGTGTGAGCTTGATTACATGCATTCATATTAATGTATGTATATATGAAACAAAGAGTGAAAGACTTGATTTAGTCCAAGAATATTAATGTTTTGTCAAGTGTTCATTGCACAAAATATCGATATTTATGACGAACTCATGAAGAAAGGATAGGCCTTTGAGATTGTGTTAGTCTATAGTGACAACGAGGAAGAATACTTTAAAAAAATATCATGCAAGCATGTTATGGCTTGCTCTGCCATTTGAAGATAGGATTAAGTATAAACTGCTTTGACACTTTCAAATTAAGTGTGTCCCAAAATTGATTGTTATAGGTCTAGATGGAAAGGTTATTACAGATGATGGCAGTTGTGCGGTGTCGATCCATGGAGCCAAGGATTATCCCTTCATAGATAGCCACATTGCAAGCCTGCAAAGGGAGATGGACGAGATAGCCAAGAAATATAGCAGTGGTTGGATTGGACGATGAGGATTGATTGAGAGCATATCAGAAGATCCATAATCATTTCAGGTTTGGTTGGAAGTTGACCAGAGACAACACAAACACAGACCCAAAGACTTAATTCAAATATGCCCTTATATTTTTGTGTCCACCATCGATTAGATCAGAGAGTCCACAATCATTCCTGTTTTGGTTGGTAGTGGACCAGAGTCAGCACAAACATGGACCCAAATCTTTTATCAAAATCATTTTATATTATTTTGAGTCAACCATTGATCAAGATCGGACGACCCTCGTTATTTTGTATTATGTTCAGTATTGACCAGAGTCAAAATAGACTCGTACACGAAAATACAATTCAAATACACCTGTATATTATTCATTCACTGTCGACTAGAGAGACTATAATCAACAATGATATTGGCATGAGCAAGTTTGACCTCATGAGAAACTCGGAACCATTGCCAGATCTAGCACCAAAATAATGTTTGATGTTTCTGCAACTATTGTAATTGTTAGCATGATAGGAAAATTCGTGATGGGTACTACTTTGCATATTTGATTAAACAAATTGTGACGACCGAACATAACAATGATGAACAATATATCTAGGAAATCACATGCCAGTGGAAGATAAGGAACTTTTAGATGATAACAGAGGATCTTAGATCAATTAGAAGTTCTATCCAAAATATTGAAAGATATAACCTCTTTGATTGAAGCACCCATGCATTCCATTGTAACTATAAAGGCTTTTTTGGAAAGTGAAGGGATAAATGTTGAACAACTTACAAGGGATTTGAAGTCTTTTAAGTTAAACCAAAATTTCAATAACAAAAATATCAACATTATAGTTAAATAAATGAAAAGGCACAATGGTTCATTAAAAGGATACAATGGTTCAATTTCATACATGTTGGAAGACTATATAAACAAAAAAGGTATGGTGAAAGGAGTGTGTCTCTGTGAGCAAATTTAAAAGATCAAATCCCAGAGGAAAATATCAAGGAAGAATTTGACACTCACATGAAGTGAGGGTTGAAGAGAGGAGCTAGGGAGGATTGCAATCCTCTATAGGTTGAAGCATGAACAACATGAAGTTGTTGCTTCCTTTCAAGTGGGTGCTTGGAGAAACATGGAGTTCTAGCTTCCTTTCAAGTGGGTGCTTGGAGAAGCAGGGAGTTCTAGTTTCCACAAGTTGGTGCTTGAAAATAAGGGATTGGTGTCTCCTTGAGTTGGTGCTCAAAATGGATTGGTGTCCTTCACAAGTTGCAACCTGTAATTAATATATAAACATTGTATTTTCAGTTAAAATAATATTTGTTTTTAAGATAAAACTATGTGTCATGTACTTCATAGTTGATCAATTGTTGTGTATTGATGAAATTAATGTTTTAAAATGATTGTTAAAAATAAAAAACAACAGTATTGATTCACCCCCCCATTCAATATTGAACATTATTCCAACACGCACCTCCCCCTCTGATACTGAATCTGGTGAAGGCTTGGTACCTTCTCCTTTATTCAACACACAAGCTTTGGATTTGGAAGGATGCTTGCCTTTAGATTATGATTTAGTTCTGGCAAGGATGCAACCAACTTGGTTTTTTCTCTATATATTTCATATGCAAGGTTCGAAGGGTGTTTGAATGAAGGGTTTCGAGCTCCTCACTCAACAATTATGGGATTTATGTTCCATCTCCCTGCATACGCCATCTCATCTCCTCCCTCTGCATACTTAGTCTCACCTACTCCCTCAGCTTGCACTCATCTCCATGCCCCCCCGAGGAAGATGACCTGGTTGCCCTGATGCTACCCATTCTCATGCTATCAGAGTTGCAAAAGTTGCAATTGATTTCTACACTGCCTTCGTCCCTACTAGCGCTCAAACAACCATGGATGCCTTAGAAAGGGAAACATGTTTGGTTCGAGACTTCAAAGAAAATGATGAGGTAGAGGCTGAAATCAGATCTATAGTTCCATATGTGAGTTTCACTCGCTCCAGAAATTCCATTTTCTTTCGAACACTTGAAATTTATTAGCACACTAAGACTCTTGTTGCTTTGGGGTTGCACCCTAAAGATGAGGACTTTAGGTAGCTTAAATGCATAATGGAAGCCCTTGAGGTCTAGAATGCTTACATCTTAGAAATCCTCACATGGATGGCAGCTCAGTTGGGTGGGACCTTCTCTCCCCCAGACATGCATTACTCAAGCCCAAAATCCCCTCATGCTGCTACCCAAAGGACCACCTATGTTGTTGCTCAACCACAAGTTCCTCAAGATCATTGATGACAAATGTTTCAATTTTATTTTCCTTTTTATCTGTGTCATTTAGACAACTATAATATAGTTTTAGTTAAACATTTGTATAAGCATGTTAAGACAATTGTTTTCCTAGCTTTAAGACATCTGAACAACTTATTTGCATGGTTTCTCGACAGGGACATGTTCTTTTTTTATGTCCAAAAACTATCACGATCTCCTAGAACGAGATTCCATATGCTCTCTTTGTATCTTTTATCAATAGTTAATACAATCTTACTTTAAAAACAATTTTAAAGGTAATTATTTTCTTTTTATTCCCATCATAAAAAAAAACCCAAAAGGATTTATTACAAGGAGGTTTCCATTTAGAAATAAACAATATCTGGTATGGAAAAATAATTGTACTCCAAAAAGGAAAGATGATTCGCACATTAAAATAAAAAAACATTTTATATTAATGTTATTTTTTAATTAAAATGAACAATGAAAAAGTTCAAACATGAAGGTTCTAAGTGAATGGCTCCTTTGATGATAATTCAAACATGAAGGTTCTAAGTGAATGGCTCCTTTGATGATAATGGTGGTACTTCCTTTAAATTCCACAAATCCTTAAATAATGTGTAATGATGTGTAATGCTTTTAAGGATAACTTCATTTATTTGGCTTTTTAGGATCACATTAAAAGTCTCAAATTTAACAATAATGTATCTTAAATTTTTAAATAAGAGTCGTTGAAAAATCACAATCTTACTAAGTAAAAAAAATCCATAATCTAAGTATTTTAGGTTTATCAAAACAAACAACATATTTATAAATAATTAGTTTTATTTAAAATAATTAGTTTTATTTAAAATAATTATATTGTTCTGGGATATTGATTTTTTGCAAATATTATATAGGTTTAATTTTTTTTTGTTTTTTGAAAAAGTTTTAAAATTGATTTTGATTAATTAAACACTTGTTTCCTAGTGTGTAGATTTCCACAGTTAATCATAATGTATGAGCTTGAGTTTTCTAGAAAATATTGTGTCAGAAGTTTTGAAATATCCAACGCTTTGAGTGGACACTCCACCTGTTATCACCAATAGTTGTCACGGGCATAAGGGTATACAGGTCCGCGGCCTGCGCAAGAAGTGTCCAAGCGCAACACGTAGAAAAGCTCATTTCGAGCTTAAAATACAAGAAGGCGGGTGGTTTCAGTGTTCAATGACAGAGATCCATTAAGCAGAATGGATCGATGATCATCAGGAAATCACGATCATAGAGTTACACGAGGAATAGCGTCAGGAAAAGTCGTGATTTCGCGAGTCAGAAAGGTCAAAGGGCAGAGTTACGAGGATTCGCGAAATGCGAAATGCAAAATCGCGAAATAATCTGAGCCATCCTTCTTAACAGGACGTGTGGCACACGATTAAGCATTCCGTGATTTCACAGATTGGAGCAATCAAGGAGAAAAATCATCAGATCTCGCGAAATGCGGAATCATGAAAAGATCGCAGTCGTTGATCAAGGGAGAGATCTAGACCGTTGGGTCATCTTTTCATGATTTCGTGAGTCAGGAAAGTAGGAGGGCGAGAACTGAAAACTCGCGACATGCGAAGTCACGAAATAATATTAACTGTCCATTCCAGGAGGACACGTGGTGCCCGATCCGAGCGTCGCGATTTTGCGACTCGGGGTTTTGAGCATGAAGCACATCATGAATTCACGATGCGGGAAATTATGAAGCGCCTAAGAGTAGGGCCCACGATCGCAGACCGGAGTGACATGGAAGGTGGGGCCGAAAGGAAAGTAAGCGCCTAATTGAGCGGCGAGCGGTTGAGATTGTTAGAGAAAATGATCCTGGCCATCAAGTTCAAAGAAAATCCGATCGTCGATCTAGATGAGCCGTTTTCGCGATTTTGAACATCGGGATTTTTGAAATCAAGGGGAGTGCAAACTCCCGTAATGTGAGATCCCGAAATTTCATGTGGGATAAGCGTAAGGTCATGGTCCGAGGTCGCGTGGGGTGATGAAAAAGAGTTGCGCGAAAGATCAAAGTGCCCGAGTTGGTCACAGAGAAGGATCTGCGTGGCCTCAAGGCCCCATAATTGACTTGAAGGAGTCATGAACGTCTCCTGGAGCATTCATGAGTGTCAAGGCTCCATCCTGATCCCGATGCAATTAGTTAATGAAAGCGGGGGGGAGGTGGTTGAAACCTCGCTTCACCCCATAAATGGAGAGCATGGAGGAGTCAACCATAGAAGATAGAGTCATCAGCCCGCGATACCCCTGCGAGTGTTTTTCTAAGCAAGCCCATGTTGTTTTAAATTGGAGTCTGATAAAAGAATACAAGTGCGGTCAGGCAGAGGAAGACGAAGACGTCAAGCATTGAATGTAGTGATCAGAACATGTTTCTGTAGGGAGCAAGTCTCTTTGAGTATATATACTCAGTTTTTATATTTTGTAAGGGTCGATGGTAGAGCTACGCTCCAGCTTGTAAAGTTTTAACGAGGCCTCTGGTTCTCTGGTTATGCTATGTATTTGAGACTTCTTGTTTAATGAAAGTCAACTCCTTTCCATCTCTTTGTAAACGTTGTGTTAAGACACTCAGAATTGGAAGATCCAGTCAAGGGTTGTGATGTTGTTGTAACATAGGTTTGATCACTACAATATTTTCACCAGTTTTAATCAGTCTTCCGTGTTATCTTTTCCCCCTCTTATACTGAGTAGCTCCAAATTGGAGGATCCGGTTGGGTTGTTACAGTAGCATTATGACGCAGGTTTGATCATAGTGATGTTGTGATTGTGTCGTTTAGACATATATTAGTGTCTAAAGATTTGGGTTCGAGAGGATCTCTCTCTTGAAGCTTTTCTTCCTTAGGCGGCTGGAAGACCTGATGTCCATAGCAGGCCCTTACATATCCTCACCAGTTCTTCCCCCTACTCACCCTTTACAACAACTTACTAGCTTAAGTTAGATCAAGACCTCACTTATCTATGCCTCCCCAACCCATTTTTCTGAGTTAAAGCGATATAATCTTGAGACTGCATCCATTAGACCACCTTTAAACTATTTACCGTGACATAAAAACTGATGGGCCTTGGGATTACCTCTACAACAATCCATAGGTGACTTCCAACGCTAACACCACCCATCATCATGAACATTTGAAGCTCTAAGATGTTAGAAAAGAGTGTTGAGGCATAATATTTAAGGGAGAGGAGATGATCGTTGAAGGAAACGAATAATAATAAGTTAATGAATAGGGCAGTTAGGTTGTTAGGTATATAAATGACAATTAAAAATATTAAAGAATTGAAATATTAAAATATGAAATTAAAGGAGAGGAAATGATG
>SNQJ01S0162095.1:0-21512 GCA_010110895.2 Picea sitchensis
ACTTTATTTTCAGTGTATCTTTTGTACTTGGGTACCTAACATGGCCTCGTCGCCGAGACCCAATCTTTGTTTTCACCATAGTGATGTTCAGGGGGGTGTTGGAGTTACTTCACACACACCTAGGATTTATTTTTCCTAAGGATTTTATTTGTTTATTAGTCATAATTAGTCCTTATCCAGTCTCCTATATTTTAGGATAGAATATTCTCTTTCAGTTCACACTTCAATTGACTAGTTGAGTTGAGTTTAGATGTTGCATTGGGATCATCACCATGCAACATTGGGATCATCACCATGTTAATTTGACATTTCCTTGGTATCATCACCAGAGTGGTGCATTAGCCTGGAATCCTTGAGTTAACTCCTCACTACTTTATGTTCAGTTAGTTAACTGAAGACTAATTGACTAGTTAACACAACTAGGTGGCATTTCACTCCCATAACTGCCTAAGAGACTAGAATAGGTGGCAGTTCACTCCCGTAACTACTGGTGTGTGTCCATATCACTCTAGACCACCACTATGGTGACTTGGTTATCCTCAATTCTAACTCATTGAGATATATAGAGTATATCATGTGTAAATTATTCATTATTCATAAAGGTTAATGAGAATTCTTCCATTCTTTCTCTCCTTCTTCTTCCTTTTCCAATTATCTCTGCAAATGTGTGTATTATTGTTTAGATAGATCTATTATGTGCAGGTTCAACACATTTACACATATATGTGTCTACCTCAATGTATCCAAATCTATGCCAACATCAATATGCCTCAGATATAGGGACACAGACTAGCTCTAGACCCTGGACTATGAACACATTCCCTTTCGGTGTAGAAAATGCCATGCTCATGGGAACCTTTTCTAAGAATGTCCCATAAAAAAGAAAATAGAGCCCCCAAATCCCCAATATGAAAAGAACAAGGTAGGTTTTGAAAAATTCCAAGCAAAGCGCAAAGACAAAAAGAAAATACCTACCCAACCCAACCCGAAAGGCCCCCGCATCAATAATGGTTTTGACTCGCTAGAAAACCTCTTAGAGAAAGAAGTACCCAAACCAATCCCCATGGTCGAGACCCAACCAAGTTCCAAACTTGGACAAGAAAATAACCTTATCACCAATATTATCCCATATTCACTTAATTCTAACCCCCAACTACAGGACCAAGATGATCCAATGGACCTCACTGAACCGCTAAAGGCGGACCAGGATGATATGGAAGATGATAGCAGACCCCCAACCCTTGGGCTGAGATCGACACAGGATCATTCTCCTTTGAATATGTAGAACTGAAACAGTCCTTTTAGGCCTCACTGGAACCCCATGAATTTGATCCACAAGTCCTGCGTGATTACTCACCCTGCGCAACTTATCACCAGGCGCAAGCCTCACATCTCCATATGACCACAACCAGGCCTTAGTGCAAGCGCTTTTCGCAACTCACAACTCATGAGTTCGTGAGTCAAACACCCTCGACTCCTCTTTTCCAAACCTATGATACCAAAGATGACGATACGCATATGGTTCCTGTTAGCGTTATAAGTCACTCCTAGATTGCGACAGGAGCAGATCCCAACGCCCATCAATTTATGTCACGAATAAATTTAATGGGTGATCAAATGGGTAGAGAACCAGGAAGGTATCATTCTAACTCAGGGACCAGGCTTGGTATGTAAAGAACAAACGAGTTCTTGATCTAACTTCCGTCAGTGAGTTGATTGTAAAATGAGCAGGTGGAAGACTTGGTGAGATGAGTGAGCAAGACTGCCTCGGGCATCAGGCCTTTCAACAGCTTGAGGAAGAAAATCTCAGAATACAAAATCCACTTGGTTTTGAGTTTCGGGGAACTGAAGAGTGACTTGACTGGATCCTCCAATTCCAAATCATTCAGCGATGAGAAAATACATGAACTGATTAGAGACAATGCAACTATTACAATGATCCGACCTACATCATACTATAATAGTGCAACTCAACTGGATCCTCCAATTCCGAGCCGTTCTAACACAGTGTAAACAAAGAGATGGAAAGAAGCTGAAATTCATAAGGCAAGAAGTCTCAAGTGCCAATACATAACCAGAGCAACCAGTGCTTTGTTAAAACTTTACAATCGGGAGCCTAGCTCAACCATCGATAGATTACAAAAATGGAGAAAACACCTACATATAATCAAAACAAAACAACAACAGTGAAAATGAGACATTGCATTTAAAACATTGCATATGCATGTCTTTTGGCAGTCTGCGCATGCAGACTCTAGATGATCGTGCACTTATGACAGACGCCATCAAACTCCTGACTGTCCTGTATATGAATCGACATGATTTTAATCATTTTTTGGACTTTCCATTTATGGTGGAGACAATGTCTAACCACCTCCAACAACTTCAATAACTTCTTTCTTGGGATCAGGAACAATCTGGGTCAACTCTTCCCTCTAGGACGTGCAGGTCTTCTCATAGTGCCACCTGGATCGGCTAAATGGTCTAATGGATAAGGCATGGAGGATTTGACATGCTTAGCATGGAAAGGGGAAAGGGATTGATCATGGAAACAATAGGGGTGAGACACACGGAAAGAAGAAGGGGCAAAGGTGACGGGATAAAATGGTAATGGGGGACACATTATTTATGGCAGGATGATGTAGAAAGGAGCAGGACAGATGTCGGAGGACGAGGAGGGGCCAAAGGAAATGGTCCATGTCACGCAGCTAAGTGGAGAACAGATGGCAAGGGATAAAGTGGTACAGAAGGTGACACGAAAGGAAGGGGGGCCCACGTCAATACCACACCATTCCAGACCCCCCCCCCTATTAAAGGAAGAATGACAGAGGGGGTCCAGAATCGCTCGAGCACCATTGATCTAGGCACCTCTATCTCGACCGTTTGAGAGATGTGCACCCAATTTTGGACCCCCATGTGATAAAGGAAGAATGACGAGGGGGTTTGGAATGAAACCTCAGTCGCAGATCTAGGCGGGAAGATCTCGGTCATTTGAAACTGCATGCTCATTAAAATGACGCGCCCACCCTCTAAACTTTGGGAAAAAGGGGTTTTATGAATCTCCTTCTTTTCCCAAGGGGACGCTTCTTTCAAGAGATTACCCCCTACATGATTATGTGCTAACATTAGGCTCCATGGGGGATGGCACACCCCCTGCGAGCTGCCGAGAACTCTTTTGTAGCTTCAGTGCCTTGCTATTGGGTTGTGGAATCACTATTTAAACTTAAATATAAAATAAAAACATATATACAATCGTAGATGAGCCATGTGTGGCTCAAGAAAAACATCTTTTCAGGAAATTCCCATTCACAGGTCCATTGAAAACTTCTTGATCCTTCAAATCTCGCAACCTGTAGGTATTATTTGAAAATACTTCATAGATTTTGAAGGGCCCGACCCATAGGGCTTCAAATTTGGCGTGTTTTCCCTTGTCTTGTTTAGGAGAATCTCATTTCATCACCAAGTCTCCTATATGAAACTCTTCTTGGCCTTTTTTTCAAAATCCTACCCGATCTTCTACTGCTAGTCTTGAATTATGTTCATTACCTACTCTCTGGCCTGCTGAACCTACCAGTTGATGAATTCTTCTGATCATATCATCAGGCTCTTCTTGATAATAAAGAAGAACTTTGCTACAGGAATGGCTAGCTGAGAAGGGAAAACAACTTCTGATCCATAAACCAATTGGAAATGGGAGATGCCTATAGATCTCTTTGTGGTCACTAGATCGGCCCATAGAGCGAATTTCAACTTTGAATCCCAGGCCTTTTTGTTGTCTTCCAATAGTCTTTTGATTATCCTTATCAAGATTTTGTTGGAGGACTCTGCTAAACCATTTCCCTGGGGATAATATGGGGAGGAGTGAATTAGTTTGATCCCGAATTGCTTATAGAACTTGGCTAACGACTCATCCTTGAAAGAGGCTGTGATGTCAGTGACAATTTTGATCGGGTAGCCAAATCTTGTGATGAGGCCCTCCAGGAATCCAATGATTACCTTGTGGGAAGCACTCCTTGTGGGAATAGATTCTATCAACTTAGTAAAGAAATCCATGGCAGTTAGGATCCATCTGTGCTACCCACTGGAAGCAGGGTGGATTTCTCCAATAAAGTCTAGGCCCCATTGCTGGAAAGGTCTCGAAACAACTACAGGCTTTAAAGGCAGAGATTTAAGTTGTTGCTTTCCTGAAAATATTTAGCATTTGATGCAAGATCTGACCTTTCTACATACATCAGGGAATAAGGTGGGCCACTAGTACCCAGCCTTGAGAATTTTGTAGGCTATGGTCTTCCAGAAATGATGCCCTCCACATAGGCTGTTGTGAAATTCAACAATGATCCTGTCAGCCTCTTTTGGATTCATACATTTCAAAAGCACTCCCAGGGGGTCTTTCCAATATAAAACTTGATTAACAAGGCAGTATCTGACTTCTTTGAGCTTCAGAGCTCTTTCATTGTTTCTTTGCTGGCCATCTGGAGGCCGCAACTCTTGCAAAAAATAAATGACATCCTTATACCAAGGACATCGAGCCAATGGGGATTCTGCTTGAGGGTCCGCATCAGACAGTTGATCCTGCTGATTTCCTAAGAATTCATTGATGAAACATAACCCCAAATATTTTTAATTTGCTTCAGCCAATATCTTAGGTAAACCTTGACCTTTGATTAATTTGGTAGGCCTTATTTCCAAGTCAAACTCAAGGATCTTGGCTATCCACTACTCCTCCTCCCGTCCATATCAGGCTGAATAAGAATGTCCTTAACAACATCCGAGGGGACATAGGAAATGATCTTCAACTGCAGGACATATTTTATAAAGGCTTTGAGATCCTTTACCAGGGCATAGGCCTGCTTCTCCATAATGGCATACCTGACCTTGGCATCCCTTAGGGCTCTGCTAAAATAGGCAATAGGCTTCTCTAGCCCGGCCTCATTTTTCTGTAAAAAAACAACAGTCGCTGTGTCAGATGAGGCAAAGGAGAAAACAAGGAAATCCTTTGAGTAATCGGGACTAATAAGCATAGGCGCTTCTGTCAAGGCCTTCTTTATCTTCTCAAATGAATTTCGATATTCATAGGTCCGCCTCACTTCATTTTCCTTTCTCAACATGCTTGTTATAAGCTTTACCACCTCAGAAAAGTTAGAAACAAACCTCCTTAGAAAATTAATCTCACTGAGGAAAGGCTGGACTTCTTTCCTGGATCTTGGGATTGACAAGGCTTGGATTTCTTCAACTCTTATAGGATCAATTTTGACTCCTTCTGCGGATACTATGTGGCCCAGTAACCTTCCCTCCTTCATGGCGAACAGATATTTTTTGGGATTCAATGAGAGGCCAAAACTCCTGCATTTCAGAAAAACTTTCCTAAGATGACAATAGTGTTCTTTATCAGATTTGGAAAAGACTGTTATGTCATCCAAATAGATGACCACAAACTTATCTTTTTCCCCAATGAAAGCTATGTCCATGGCACGTTGAAATGTTTCCCCTGCATTCATCAACCCAAAAGGCATTTTAGCATACATGAATGTACCCCATGGAGTGGTAAATGTCATCTTTTCCCTTTCCTCAGGCAGAACAGAGATTTGATTGTAGCCAGAGAAGCCATCAATCATGGAAATCTTGGATGCTCCTGTTACCCTCTGCAATATATGTTCCATCTTTGGTAAGGGGTAATTATCCTTTCGTGAGCTCCTGTTCAGGTTTCTAAAATCTACACAGAGTCTAATTTCTCCACCCTTCTTCCTTACAGGGACCAATTTGGCCACCCACTCTGAATATCTCAATGGAACGATGATCTGGGCATGTAGCAGCTTCTTCACTTCTCTCTCCATGATAGGAAGCAACATAGGATTGATCTATCTTAACTTCTGCCTAAATGGATTTGCCTCCTTTTTCAACTGGATTTTATGCTCAATGACAGAAGTGTCATAAGTTTTGAGATCTTCATAGGTACAGGAAAAAATATTAGCAAACTCCCTCAATAGTTCAGTGTATTCATCCCTCTACTCCTTTGTCAGACTTCTTGACAATCTAACAAAGTTGGGTTCATTCTCGATGCCAATGTTGCACTTAATTGTATCATCTTGATCCTCTAAGATTTTCCATTTCAATGCCACATCATTCCTATAAAAAAGTCTTTCCAAAGGAACCAATCCCCTTGGAATATGATTGTTGGGCAGTTGCACAATGTCACGCTCCGCAATCTTACTTAGAAAATTACCACCATCGAGCTTTTCTTCAGAAACAGAGTCTTGGTTAATATGCATCTCTGAAAATTCTTCGACAGTCTCCAAGAATATTTTGATCTCAAGATCATCCTCGAAAACCTTCCAATGTTTGACATTGTTAGGTATGGAGGGCCTGTATTTTATTTCTACATCGTATCTAAACTTGGGTGGCAAGGGAACTTTGAAATTTCTTGTTGATGTAGCCAAGGAATCTGCCACTGTGTTCTTCTCTCTTGGGACGAAAGAAATGTTAAATGCTGAAAATAAACTGTCGATTAGGTCCCATACCTCATTTCTGTAACTCTTGAGTCGAGGATGCTTGGCCTAATAAGAACTTTTGATCTGCTGGACTATCAATTCTGCATCCCCGAACACTGCTACCTGCTTAATTCCTATTTCCTTTGTAGCTCTTAATCCTAGAACAAGAGCTTCATATTCTGCCACATTGTTGGTTGTTTCAAATTCTATCTTGTATGAAAGAGATATGGTTTCTTGAGAACGTGACACAAAAAATACTCTGGCACTAGTGCCTTCCCTAGAAGAGGCTCCATCAAAAACCATTTTCCAGACGGAGGTTATGGAGGAATAAAATTCATCAGAAGTGGTGGGATGCTTTCTGAGTTTTAGAAGAGGCTCGGGGGCATTAGTGAGTTGCAACAGACTGGAACCTAAATCAGTATCAAGGAAAAAGATAGGATGGTTGGTAGGATTGGCTTCATCACTGATTATATAGGCTAGATGGGATTCTCTATATAGTCTCCTATGTTCTCCTCTGAACACAAGAATAGTAGCATAGGTTAGGTCCATTTGTAGATTTCCCCCTAGTATTTTTATCCAAGATCTTGATAACAACATACCAAACTTGGGGGGGACATCGGCCACTACAATGTCCATGACCACACTTTTCATGGACAATTGAAACAAGGTTACAACCAAGTCTTTGATGACTCCTAGGCATTGAACTTTCCTGGAGTCAAAGGAATAGAGGTCACGATAGGCTCTGGTGACTTCTAGTCCTAATTCTTCCATGACAATTTTGGGCATGAGGTTGTGGGAAGCCTCTAAATCCATCAAACAGTTGTGCAGTACCTTGTCATGTATGTTCAAGGATGTGTAGAAGGGAGGGGATGAATCATTCATGTATTCTACCATAGGACCTAGAATGACAACAGGCTTTTCATCTTGCAAATTGATGGAGTCTGTGGGAAGGCATGAGGCTTCAGAATGTAATAGCTCGAAGAGGCATTTTTTGAACACTTCATGTTTGATCAATTCGGAGAGGGGCACAGGGATTCTAATTTCCTGAATTTCATGCTCGAAGTTAAAGAAGATGTAAGCTTTGGGGTTTCTCTTACTTCAGGAACATGACTCTAGACCATTGGAAAGAGGGGTTGGGCCTTATTACCTTCATCGTTGTCTTCTACTTCATTAACAGGTTTCTCTATTCTAGTGAGATGTCTAGGAACATCGATGGTTCCTATCTTTTTCTTGGACCTCAGGTTGTACTTGCTTTGGCTTCTTCTAGCCTTGTCTCCCTTGCTAAGCTCATTTAGCTGACTATCCATGAGAGATTCCTCGTATGTTGCTTGAGTGAGATGAGGAAAAGGAGGAATTTCTATGAAGTAGTGGATTTCGGGATCAAGCCTATTTGTTTCCCCTTCTTCTTCATCAACCACAAAATTATTTTGAAGAGGGGATTGAATTTTCTGGTCTTCTCTATCTCTTCCTCTCTGGTCTCTCTGCATAGTCAAGGGAGAAATATTGTTTGGCCTCCTGAAGCTTCCTTTGTTTTTGGAATTTTGTGGATTTTTGTATTCTTGCTTCCCCTCCACCTTCATTTTCTCCATCTCTGTAGACAGAGACTTTACTATCTTGGTCAATTCATCCACTTGAGGGTGAGGCACAGAGGTGCCAGAAGTTGAGGCTTTGGATCTTCCCTTTCTCTTGTCTGCATCAGTCTTATTCCTCAGTCTGTCAACTACCAATACATTATATTCCACCTCTATGGACGCATCTTACATTTGAGCTAGGGAAGTAGCTCTTATTTCTCTCAATATAAGACAAAAGTTAGGGTCGAATGCACTAGCATAAGAAATCTTGGTAGAGGCTTCTGTGGGATTTATCTCAGGAGGGATCTTATTGAATATTTTGGAGAAATCTAAGAGAGAATCTCCTCCCATTTTCTTCAAAGACACAAATTCTGTCATGTATTACATGAAATCCTTCTTATCTCCCCACTGCCTCAGGAAATCACTATCTAGAGATTCAATCCCAGCAATAGATCCAGGGGCCAATCTCCTAAACCACTTCCTCACCTCACCGTCCAGGCTCTAGACGAAGACTCTCATCCATACATCTTCATTTTCAATGTTCAGGTTGTCTGCATAACTGTAGAAAGTATCCAGGTGCTCCTCTGCAGTTATGTCCTCTTCCCTAGTGAACTTGGGCATATATTTTAGGTAATCTCCAGTAGGGAGAGGATTCATAGGTTGAGGTAGGATTAAGGGAGCATATCTGGCAGCTACTATGGAATCCATTCTATTTAGAGGGGGATTAGCACCAGCCATAGGAACAACAGATGTGGGGGAACTAGGAGGATATGAGGTTTGAAGCGAAAAGACAGGAGCTGACCTTAAAAAATTGGAGGGGAACTGCAGAAAATCTGGAGAGAAGGCTTGCGGGCTTAAAGGAACATAAATATCCCTTCCCTCAACAACAGTAATAACAGGAGGAGGGGTAGTAAGACCTGGGGTAGGAGAATCTTCAGAGGCACTGGGTATGAACCAGGGTACCACCTCAGGGGAGAGGAGAGTGACAAGAGTTTCTCCTACTAATTCGAGACCAGGAGGAGAAAATCTAGCAAGAACACTCCCGAAATTTAGACTATGAGAAACTCCTATAGACGGTAATAAAACAGGACAAAATGAAGGGGTTGGAGTTTCCACAAAATCTTGAAAATCACCAGAAATACCTATTTTAGTAGTAGAAGTACTTCCTTCAGAGTACTTTTCCTTTCTAATGATCTTCTCTGGATTAGCTTCAGGTGGCGCTAACGACAGCTGAGGAGTACACCTTGTGTGTCTGCCTCTAGAAGCCACGACTGAAACAATGAAGTTGCTTACGAGTTGGAACCACTGGGGTCACCCAGAGGAGTCGCGTCAGTGGAGTCGCCAGGTGCACAGTAGCAATCTTGATAGTTTTGATATCTGATGCACCTTTAGAATCATCTAATCGTTGTCGTTCAATATCGGGGAAAATATTCAACTTCGTCCTCGACAACGGTGCCAGAAATGTTAGCGTTAGAAGTCACTCCTAGATTGCGGCAGAAGCAGAGCCCAATGCCCATCAGTTTATGTCACGAATAAATTTAATGGGTGATCAAATGGGTAGAGACCTTCCTGGGTCTAGGCCTGGTATGTAAAGAACAAAAGAGGTATTGACCAAAATTTCGTTGGTGATTTGATTGTAAAATGAGCAGGTGGAATACTTGGTGAGATAAGTGAGAAAGTCTGCCTCAGGCATCAGGCCTTTCAACAGATTGAGGAAGAAAATATTAGAATACAAGATCCTCTTGGTTCTGAGTTTCGGGGAATTGAAGAGTGACTTGACTGGATCCTCCAATTCCAAATCATTCAGCGATGAGAAAATACAAGAACTGATTAGAGACAATGCAACTATTACAGTGATCCAATATACATCATCCTATAACAGCGCAACTCGACTGGATCCTCCAATTCCGAGCCGTTCTAACACAGTGTAAACAAAGATATGGAAATAAGCTAACATTCATAAGGCAATAAGTCTCAAGTTCCAATACATAACCAGAGCAACCAGTGCTTCATTAAAAATTTACAATCAGGAGCCTAGCTCAACCATCGATAGATTACAAAAATGGAAAAAATGCCTACATATACTCAAAACAAAACAACAACATCGAAAATGAGACATTGCATTTAAAACATTGCATCTGCATGTCTTCTGGCAGTCTGCGCATGCAGACTCTGGACGATCATGCACTTATGACAGACGCAATCAGACTCCTGACTGTCCTGCAGATGAATAAACATGTTTTTAATCCTTTGTCATACTTTCCATTTATGGTGGAGATGATGTCTAACCACCTCCAACAGCTTCAATAATTGTTTTCTTGGGATCAGGAACAATCCGGGTTAACTCTTCCCTCTGGGATGTGGAGGTCTTCTCATAGTGCCACCTGTATCGGCTGAACGGTCTAATGGATAAGGCATGGAGGATCTGGCATGCTTAGTGTGGAAAGGGGAAAGGGAGTGATCATGGAAACAACAGGGGTGAGACACACAACAAGAAGAAGGGGTGAAGGTGACAGTATCAAATGGTAATGGGGGACACATTATTTATGGGAGGCTAGCGTGGAAAGGAGCGGGACAGATGTCGAAGGACGAAGAGGGGCCAAAGGAAATGGGCCATGTCACACGGTTAAGTGGAGAATATATGGCAGGGGAGAAAGCGGTACAGAGGGAAACACGATAGGAAGGGGTCCCCACATGAATACCACACCATTCCAGACCCCCCCCCCGATTAAAGGCAGAATGGTAGAGGGGGTCTAGAATTTCTCGAGCGCCATTGATCTAGGTGCCTCGATCTTGACCGTTTGAGAGATGCGTGCCCAATTCCGGACCCCCCCTGATAAAGGAAAAATGGCGAGGGGGCCGAAATGAAACCTCAGCCGCAGATCTCGGCGGGCAAATCTCGGTCGTCCAAAACTGCATGCTCATTAAAATGACGCGCCCACCCTCTAAACTTTGGAAAAAAGGGGTTTTCTAAATCTCCTTCTTTGCCCAAGGGGACGCTTCTTTCAGGAGAGTAACCCCTACATGATTATGTGTTAACAATTCCTCCTTGTTAGCGTCTCCCACACATAACCATTAGCTAGGGCTAAGTGCTAGCACTACTCGGAACTCGCGGGTTCACGAGTTGGAGTGTTGAGCCCTCATGCCCCTCCTTCACGAATCCACGAGACACGATAAGTCAACAATGGGTTGAATCCTTTCCCAGGTGATGTATGTCCTCCACCTATCACCCACTTCCAATTTTCTTTAGGCGCTCTACGTTACACAACCTAGCAACCACCCGGTCCCCACTTAACAGACGTGACGCATGTTCGCCCGAGCCCTCGGTGCTTGGCACTTCGCGACCTCTACAGTCGAAAATAATTTCTTTCAACTCCCAAACCTCTGATAAACGATACCCCACAAAGCTTCTGATCCAATGACTCTCACATGGCTTGGACCCAATGGTCTGGATCTCCTTTCCTGTTCCTCGCAACTCAGAACTTCGTGCAAAACCAAGAATTTGGTCTGCCCTCCCAAACTCACAAACCTGGAGTTCACGATATGATCTAACGTCTTACGCAAAGCATGATCAATGGTTCACATTGATCCTGGATCCCAAGGTGATGGGTTTCACCGGCCTCTAACCTCATTGTAGTTCCCTTTGATCCTATGGTCCTGGTGACTTCACAAATTCTCCTCAGTGAATTTTGACCGTCCGCCTCTGCTTCTCAAGGACTTCTGGCCAATAACTTGGCACCCTCCTTTTGCAGTTACGATATTTAAACCTCGCACACCTTTTCTGGATCCGACGGCTCACGAAAACTCGACACTTCTCCACAAAGTGTCTCCACCGTCCGTCTCAGCTACTCTCCTCGTGCTGCCTGGACATATATTCAACAGTCTATATCTTCTCCTCTCAGTACCGATCCAATGGCTACTGTTGCTCCTACTTGAGCACGTTCTTCTTCCCTTCCCTTGGAATATTTTCACATTTGAAGGAATCACCCTTCGAAAATTCTCTTACGAGCCTAGTTCCCATGGGTCTCATATGCACTATAGAAACGCTTCCCCTCCTGAGCTTTGTCCACTCAGAAACATCGAAAGGTTTTCTCTGTGCGTGTTCTTCTTGCGCTTTCTCTTCTGAGCTTATGGACTTAGAATAAGTCCACTCTCGCACACTCCTTGTGCTGTGGAGATTTCAAATAACTCAGATTTGAGGTAGTTTCTTGGAAAGAAATACCTCATTCCCTCCTGGTGTTCTTCTTCTCGATGCACACCTTACAGAGTCTATAGGGTATTCAACTACCCTGTGTGTGTCTTCTCCCATGACACTTCTCTTATCTCAGAACTTGAAAGAGAGTTCTTCTTGATGCACTCCTTGCACTCGCTCGATGCCCTCCTAGCAGAGCTTCCACATAATCTTTAGTGACTCTGTCTTCTCACTGAAATCGAAATAGAGTTCCTTCTGTGTACTCTATGCACTTACTCAATGCCCTCCTGCCAGAGCTTCCATAAAACCCTTAGTGATTCTATTATCTCTGTTCCTTCCTCTGCACAGTCTTACCTCCAAGGTGTTCATCAACCTTGAGGCCTCCTCCTTGAGTCAATGACTCCCTCTGGTGCACCCTCCTAGCACGTCTTTGTCTAAATTCCACAGAATTCAGAAGTGCACTCTATGCACTGGCCTACAGAACCCGGAGTGTTCTGTCATGAAACCTCTTCCATGAAGCCACAAATAACCCAAACCTGAAATCAAAGAACCCACAGATAGGAAACTTTATCTATCTCTTGCATATGGAACTTAACATGCATCTACAACATATCATAAACACATAAAGACATTCATTCATGAACTTACTAACACATGAACAACAATATGCAAAAAAAAATGCTTTGTATTAACATCAAGGTTTGATTACAATGTGTTCGAGCTCGGACTACAACAGAGTCACGGATTCTTCTCTCTTCTCTATTCTTCTCTACCTCTCTACAGACTAACTGCCTACAGATACAAAGGATCCTTTTTTACAAAAGGGGGCTCCTCAAGATCTTCCCTCCATTCTCACTAGCTCTCATTAATTCTCAATGAATTGCATTGAATNCCTGAAATCAAAGAACCCACAGATAGGAAACTTTATCTATCTCTTGCATATGGAACTTAACATGCATCTACAACATATCATAAACACATAAAGACATTCATTCATGAACTTACTAACACATGAACAACAATATGCAAAAAAAAATGCTTTGTATTAACATCAAGGTTTGATTACAATGTGTTCGAGCTCGGACTACAACAGAGTCACGGATTCTTCTCTCTTCTCTATTCTTCTCTACCTCTCTACAGACTAACTGCCTACAGATACAAAGGATCCTTTTTTACAAAAGGGGGCTCCTCAAGATCTTCCCTCCATTCTCACTAGCTCTCATTAATTCTCAATGAATTGCATTGAATGGTTGTCTAGTCCAAATCGGATCTAGATCTCATCCTTACAAAACATTAAGAGTCCAACTAACTACAGCCTGCATACAAGCATGGTGTTGGCTCTGCCAGCCTTACAATCATTTAATACAATTAAATTCAAATTTGAAATTTGAAAGTGAGAGGGATGAGCCTCTCCTTTCCCATTGAATGCATGCTTGATGTGTTGGCTGGCTAGCATGTAGCTGGCTTGGAGCAATGCTCGTGCATCATACTCCTCAGCTGCGAAAATCATGAGCTCCTGCTCATGAGCTTCCAGGCTCTGTTTAAATCCACCCGGATCCTAAACTTCTCTCTGGAGCTATCCATCTGCTCCATTGCTTTGTTGCTACTGCTGCTGCCATACTGCTATGGCAAGTTCTCCTCTACTCAGCATCCCTTTGTTGATCACTTCTGCTGATTTGATCATCAACCTTCTGATCTCCTTAATTATATCATCTAGCTTCTCCCATGGATGGCTCTCCTTTTGAAGCCTACTCCACTGCACTTATTCCCTGCAAATGGGTAGATCAACTAGATCTCCCATGTCATCTTCTTCCTCTATGGCCTTAGCTTGCCACTCTACTGCAAAATTCAGTTCTGCAGTCTTCTCACTGAGTCTCTTCTCAGCTTCTCCTTCTGACAACTTTGCTTCTGCCAGTTCTCCTTGCACTGGTTGAATTCCAGCTCCCTCCAGCTGCTCCTCAGACTAGAATTCTCCTTCATCTTCTATTGCATGCCTTGGCATTGCAGTCATCATCATTTGTTCATCTCCCTGGCTAAAATTTTCGAGCAATTCCTCAAAATTCTCGTCTGCTAACTTCTGCATGACTGTCCACCCATGGCAGTCATCTACTGGATCTAGATGGTTCAACCAATCCTCTAACATTTCTATATCCTTCTCCCATGGAGTGAGCATCTCAACTGTGTTCTCCTCTTCTTTTCCTTCAGCAGCTTCTGACATCTGCTCCATCTCTTTGACAGTCTCTGATGGTTGTCTTTCCTTTTGTGTACCTGCATCATAGACACAGTTAATTTCAAAATCATCTGGTCCCATGGCCTCCTTCTCATATTCTTGTTGCACTATACCCTCATGTGCAACGCTTGTATTAGCCTCTACTAGACTATTTGGCAGGAATACATGAATTCCCCCAATCATCAGAATGCTCTTATGATCTTCCCTCTCTATCAATTGTTCTTTCTGATATGAACTCACCTCTGGGCTCATCTTCTCTATCAACTCCTCTCGTTGATCCAAACTCATCCCTGAGTTCATGAGACTTTTAGACAGTCTCATCTGCTCTCCCTTGCCCACCTGGAAATATGGAATTTCCTCTTTGCCCTCCTGGCAGTCTATGAGATCCTCCAATGATCTTATCTCATTTCCCACCTGGAAACTTGAAATTTCAGCACCACCCTCCTGGTAGCATACAAGAACTTCACTTGATCTCTTTCTATTTCCCACCTGGAAATTTGAAAGTCCATCTCTGCCCACTTGGAAGTCTATGAGATCTCTGCTCGATCTCTCCTCTTCATCATCACTGAGATTTCTCCCAGCCTCTGGTTCATAGATATGAACCATTTCCTCTTCCTCTTTGAGGCTTTCAACATACCTCAACCATCCTCTCAACAACCTTCGATGTCTTTTGGCCAACAATTTCTTGACTAGCCACTCCACTTTCCTCCTCATGGGCCATTCATACACCCAATGCGGCTTTCCATCCTATTGCATCTGCAGTGCAAGATCTTCCATCCCCTCTCTTATCTCACCAAGTTCTTTGTCAATATTTTCTTTACTCATCTACTGGTGGTCTCCTCTTCCACAACGCTCATGGCCTTCATTAGCCATTTTCCTGTTCTTGTATGCCCTCCTGAAAAACTTGTTTCTATCACTCTGCAACCGAGAGTACTTCCATATTTTCCTTACAGCCCTCCTGACTATCTATTGATTGTTGTGCACCTTGCAAAAATCAACACAGAGCTCCAACACTTTGTCTTCCTTTTCCTCTTATGTCTGTAAGAAAATCTTGGCACTCCCTGCCTCTGTCGCCTATAGAATTCAAATCCTGCTCTGATACCACTTGATAGTAGACCCCCAAACCTCGGGCCGAGAGCCACATAGGATCGTTCTCCTTTGAATCCACAGAACTGAAACAGTCCTTTCGGGCCTTGCTAGAACCCCACGAATTCGATCCATAGGTCCTGCGTGATTACTCTCCCTATGAAACTTATCACCAGGTGTGAGCCTCACATCTCCATATGACCATAACCGGGCCTTAGCGCAAGCGCTTTTTGCAACTCACAACTCGCAAGTTCGTGAGTTGAAGACCCTCAACTCCTCTTTTCCAAACCTCTGATACCTGAGATGATGAAACGGGTATGGTTCCTGCTTGTTAGCACCTCCCACACATAACCATCACCTAGGGCTAAGTGTTATCACTACTCGCAACTCATGGGTTCGTGAGTTAGATTGTTGAGCCCTCGTGCCCCTCCTTCGCGAATCCATGAGACACGATAAGTCAACAATGGGTTGACTCCTTTCCCAGGTGACGTATGTCCTCCACCTGTCACCCACTTTCACTTTTCTCTGGGCGCTCTACGTTATGCCACCTATCAACTCTTGAACCTTTGATACATGATACCCCGTGAAGGTTCTGATCCAACGACTCTCCCATGGCTTGGATCCAATGGTTTGGATCTCCTTTCCTGTTCCTCGCAACTCAAAACTTCATGTAAAACCAATAATTTGGTTTGCCCTCCCAAACTCATGAACCCCTAGTTTGTGATATGATCCAATGGCTTACGCAAAGCATGATTAATGGTTCATGTCGATCCTAGATCCCAAGGTGATGGGTTTCACTGGCCTCTAAAAGCCTTGCAGTTCCCTTTGATCCTACGATCCTTGTGACTTCGCGAATTCTCCACAGAGAATTCTAACCATCCGCCTCTGCTTCTCAAGGACTTCTATCCAATAACTTGGCACCCCCCTTCTACAGTTACAAGGTTTAAACCTCGTGCACCTTTTCTGGATCCGACAGCTCACAATAACTTGGCACTTCTCCATGAAGTGTCTCCACCGTTTGTCTCATCTGCTCTCCTCTTGCTACATGGACATACATTCAACGGTCCAGATCTTCTCCTCTCAGTACCGATCCAACAGGTACTATTTCTCCTTCTTGAGCATGCGCTTCTTCCCTTCCCTTCGAATATTTTCACGTTTGAAGGACTTGTCCTTCGATAATTCTCTTACAAGCCCAGTTCCCTTGGGTTTCGTCTACATTATAGAAATGCTTCCCCTCCTGAGATTTGTCCACTCAGAAACCTCAAAAGGTTTTCTCTGTGCATGTTCTTCTTGTGCTTTCTCTTCTAAGATTATGGACTTAGAACAAGTCCACTCTTGCACACTCCTTGTGCTACAGATATTTTGAATAACTCATATTTGAGGTCGTTTCTTGGAATAAATACCTCACACCCTCCTGGCGTCCTTCTGCTCAATGCTCACCTTACAGAGTCTACAGGTTATTCAACAACCCTGTGAGCGTCTTCTCTTGTGACACTTCTCTTATCTCAGAAATCTAAAGAGAGTTCTTCTTGATGCACTCCTTGCATTCACTCGATTCCCTCCTAGCATAGATTCCATAGAATCTTCAGTGACTCTGTCTTCTCACTGAACTTGAAATAGAGTTCCTTCTATGCACTCTATGCACTTACTCAATTCCCTCCTGGCAGAGCTTCCACAAAACCCTCAGTGGTTCTGTTATCTTTGTGCCTTCCTCTGCACAATATTACCTCCAAGGTGTTCAAAAACCTTGAGGCCTCCTCCTTGAGTCAATGACTCCCTCTGGTGCACCCTCCTAGCATGTCTTTGTCTAAATTCCGCAGAATTCAGAAGTGCACTCTATGCACTGCCCTACAGAACCCATTGTGTTATGTCATGCAACCTCTTGCATGAAGCCACAAAGAACCCAAACTTGAAATCAAAGAACTCACAGATAGGAAAATCTATCTATCTCATGCAGATGGAACTTAACATACATCTACAGCATAGCATAAACACATAAATACATTCATTCATGAACTTACTAACACATGAACAACAATATGCAAGAAAAACTGCTTTGTATTAACATCAAGGTTTGATTACAATGTGTTCGATCTCGGAATGCAACAGAGTCACGGCTTCTTCTCTCTTCTCTATTCTTCTCTACCCTTCTATAGACTAACTGCCTACAGATACAAAGATTTTTTTTTACAAAATGGGGTTCCTCGAGCTCTTCCCTCCATTCTCACCAGCTCACATTAATTTTCAATGAATTACATTGAATGGTTGTCTAGTCCAAATCAGATCTAGATCTCAGCCTTACAAAACATTAATAGGCCAACTAACTACAGCCTGTGTACAAGCATGGTGTTGGCTCTACCAGCCTTACAATCATTTAATACAATTAAATTCAAATTTGAAATTTGAAAGTGAGAGGGTTGCGCCTCTCCTCTTCCATTGAATGTGCACTTGATGTGTTGGCTGGCTAGCACGTGGTTGGCTTGGAGAGATGCTTCTGCATCAAAATACATTGATCTAGAAGATATAGACTTGGAAGGTGTAGCAGTAGCATGTGAACAGAAAGAGGAAAACTCAATACCAGATCAACAAATCAGATTATTGCAAAGTGCCTTGATCAAATCAAGGAATACAAAGAAAGGAACAACGACCCAAAAAGTTAAGAACCCTATACCTGCATCTTTAGGAATCAGGAACACTTCAAGAATTTTTTTTATCAAGGTGCCCAAAGATGAAAAAAAAAGTGGAAGGCCATCCAACAAGCAACTCTTACAAGAATTCATAGAACTTGTTCTAAACTTCAGAAGGATTAAGAGCACGGTGGAAAAATTATCTTCACACCCCCAACCTTCCAAATGAAATACATATCATGGAATGTAAGAGGCCTTAATATCCCGAGTAAGAAAAGATGTTTAAATACCTTGATATATTATGAAAATCCTTCTATAATGTTGTTACAAGAAACTGAGTGCACATCCATAACTATGGAAAAAATGGACACCAAATGTTGGAGAAGCTGTAATGTCATAGAAATAGATGTTGAAGAGGTATTAGGTCATTTTGTCATCCTCTGGAACCCCAACAGAATCTCCCTTTCCTCATTCTTCACCACCCGTCATACTATATCTGCCAAATTCCAGCCAATAGGATCTAACCAAACTCGCTATATCACCAATGTCTATGTACCTCAAATTATGCAAGATAAATTAACCTTTCTACAGTCTCTCTTCCTTATAACTCCTCTCTTATAAAGGCATCCTTGGATCATAGGGGGGTACTTTAATGTCATAACTTCTCTCCCATATAAAAGAAGAGGCTTAAAATGACTGGATCAAGACTCTAAAAGATTTAAAGAAAGCATTAGTGACCTAGACCTCGTAGACTGGGAAACCACTAATGGAATCTTTACATGGAGCAACTACTGAGCTGACCAACACCATATATCCTCTCATCTACATCACTTTCTCATCTCAAAATATCTTCTTCAAAGAAACTCTGCCACAGAAGCCACCATTCTCCCCTATCATGGATCAAACCATTGGCCCATCAACCTCCTCATCAAGATGACAACAAGCCCCAAGAACCGACCTTTACACTTTGAATCCTTTTGGCTAAACACCCTGATGCAGGAGCATCTCAAGCGAGACAACGCGAAGATAAAAGAAAATTGGAAAAGCACCCAGTGCAAATTTTGAAAATGTTACGTAATGACAATGAGATCAGTAAATGGAGGGGACACTTGTATACTATAAATGGACCTTGAGCGATCTTCTCTCATCCTTAGTAGGTAGAAGGAATTTATAATAGTTAATGCAAGTAGATAGAAATTAATGCGCAGATTGGAAAGTTTAGAATGAAAGAGGGAAATGGGATATAGACACCCTCATTGTGTATTGTAGAAAGGAGGATCATATGAATTGAGAGTATAGAGCATAGAAGAGAAGAAGCAGAGAGCTGTGTAGATGAATTCCATATACAGAAGTTCTGGATTAATACAAAAAGGACTTTGATTCAGACTCATGGTGTTCAAATATTCTATGTGTATGCATTATTGAATGCTATGCTCATGAATGATTTACTCTTTCTATCATGCAATTGATTTTATGCTATGTGTGTATTCTTTCTTGTTAAATGTATGAAATCTGAGAGGGAGAGAGAGTAAGGGAAATGAGTTTCAATTGTTTCTCTATCTGAGAAAGAGTTCCTGCAAGGAGTGCAGTTGAATTGTCTGCAAGGAGTGTGTTGACAAAGGGTTCAGAGGTTTTCCTCTGAAAGCTCAGATCATATATCTTTTGTTCTCATTTTCTCAGAAGTGCAGCTAGGCACAGGAGTCGTGCAAGGAGTGCACAGGCCGAGTAAAGTCTCAGATTTTGCGAACCTGAGAAATTGTTGAGAGATTGCTGCTGCAGGGAGTGCGTAGAGTCGAAGGACTTCGATCCTTTGAAGTAGTTGAAGGATTTTCTGCAAGGATTGCATGCATGAGTCTTCTTTAAGACTCGAAGTTAGAGAAATCTCAGGAAGGATAAAGCCTTTGAAATTGTTGAAGAGAAGCACAAGAAGTTTGTGCATTGGAGCATTGAGAAGGCATCGCAAGTTTGTGTCATAGGCGGTTAAGTACCGTGAAAAAAAACACTTTGGTAAAAGGTTGTAGAAGTCCTTGAGAAGGAAGGGAGCCAGATGGTCGAAATTCTCCCTGGAGAATTCATGAAGTCTCGCGAGACGTCAGATCTCACGGAGAAGCAAAGGCGTTACGGAGTGTGTTTTCAAAGGTTCAAGCTCAGGAGAGGCAGAACCATAGATTCAAGCCAACAAGAGTCATTGGATTTGGTCGTGGATTTTCATTTTGGGTTTTCATGAGTTGGAGTCCAGAAATATTTACATCAGGATTCGCGAAATCGTGAAGTCTGGAATCCCAATGGAATGAGGAGTTGTTGAAAAGTCAACCTTGCGAGTGCATCGGAGTTTCGATAATTCAGGTTTTAGGATTTCGGGGTTCATGGAGCAGAGTTGCATGACATCACAACTCGTGAACTCGCGATAAGGAGAAATCTGAAATCAGCAAGGGAAAGGTGAAGTGTTGACTGTTTTCATGTTTTGGAGATTTGAGAGACAGGGCGCTTGACTACCAGATTCGCGAAATCGCAAAGTCCGATCTCTGGAAGTATAAAGGGGGAATTACTCAAGGTTAGTTATGGGTGCATATTTCCCGAAAGGGATATAGAAGAGCCTATTGTTGAGAACTATTTGGTCCAGCAGACGAGGAAAGATCCTGTGTGCGTGGACTTCCAACCTGCGAGTTGGGAGGGTTGCGTCATATTTGGTATCAGAGCACAGAAAGGTTTATTTTCTTTCTGTAGTAGGGAAAAGGAGAATTCACCATGCCGCTAAGAAGAAAGGATAGACAAACACCCAATCCAGAAGAGGAAAGGGAGATGTCCAGAGGAAGGGGAAGGTAGATGCAGAATCCAGAGGTGGAAAGAGATCTGCATGACATACGCGCCAGACTCGTAGAGATGGAAATAAGACAGAGGTGCACAGCTGATGTTGGAGATGTCATTGAGTCCGAAAATGAATATGAATCTAGACGTGGGGAAGAATAAGTCATAGCAGAGGATGTTGAAGGAGAAATATCACTAATGATCCAAAAATCTCTTTTGACACCAGAGAAAGAGGTGAAGAGTTCAATCCAAAGAAACAGACTTTTTCGGACTGCATGCAAAACTAAAGACAGGGTATGTAAAGTCATTGTGGATAGTGGTAGCACATATAATCTCATTTCAACAGAGATGGTAGAGAAACTGGAGATGACTGAACATCCAATCCCATACAGAGTTTCATGGCTACAAAAAGGACATCAGGTAACTGTTACTAAACAATGTTTAGTTGAATTTAAGATAGGAGGATATAATGATAAGATACTTTGTGATGTCATTCCCATAGATGTTTGT
>SNQJ01S0162096.1:0-21502 GCA_010110895.2 Picea sitchensis
TACACCAAAAGTAGATGCCACTTTGTACCGTCAATTAGATGGTAGCCTTTTGCATTTGACTCATATCTATCATGATATTTATTTTGTAGTTGGTCTTGTTGCCTGATATATTCAAACACCCCATGAGATCCATTAGAAAGTAGAAAAAAGAATACTTCGGAAAATACAAGGTACAGTTCAGTTTGGGATACATTATAGTTCAAGGGGGACTCCTTTGTTGGTTGGTTTCCCTGATTTTGATTGGGTTGGAAACCTTGGTGATTGCAAGTCTATTGTAGATTATGTTTTTAGTCTTGGTTCCGAACATGTCACTTGGGCTTGTAAGAAGCATCATTCCCTTGCTCTTTCTTCATCAGAAGTAGAGTATCGAGCAAAAAATAGTGCAAGTCAAGAAGCCTTGTGGATTTAACAAAACCTTTCAAAGTCTGATTCCAACAATAGCATCTGACCACACTCTAGTGCGAAAATTAAAGTGCCAAAACACATTGAGTTATAAATGCACTTCATTAGAAATCTTCTTCAAGATCATGTTCCCAAAGTGCTCTATTACCCTATTGATGATCAATTTGCAAACATCTTCACAAAGTCTCTTACATAAGCGAAGTTTTCCAAACTTTGATCTATGTTAGGACTTCAGGAAGTTGTCATTAAGGGGGAATATGCTCTAATGCCCCCTTCCTTCTCCTATTGAGACTCCCTTGTAAATATTCAATCCTATCCCAAGTTGTTCTTAAGGGGGGATGTTAAGATATTTAGACACTTAGGAGTTAGTCAAGATCAACTTGGTCTAATGTGTCTTTAGGTAAAGTGTGTTTCTTTAGTATGCAACTTAGTTATCTAATCTAGTGATCACGATTATGTTCTAGACATGAAGTGATATGATGATTCATCTTCTCCTTGATACTAACAGCTATATTGATATGTGGCTTAATGCCCAATTGATCCATCATCTCTATTTAAATAGCATGGAGGGTCATTCGCTAATGATCGATTGTGAGAAACTCATATGTAAATTATTCTCCTTTAGCATTAATATATTGCCTCAAGTAGCCACATTGGTTGGGGTTGTGGGATATTTCATTCTCTTAGGGTTTTAACCGCATGATACATTGGTGTATTGATATTTTGAAATGTTTGTGTGAGTGGTTTCCCTAAGGTGTTCAGCTTGTGTGGATATACCATGTTTATCGAACAGAAGAAGCGACTGAAGAATGTTTGGTTTGGATGTTTTTAGTTTTCAATACATGTGTTTGTAGACAAAGTGTGTTTGCTTTGTTAAATTTTGTTTTCATTAATGTAAGCCTTAAGAGAGGGTGTTAGAATATAAGGCTTACATGTGTAATAAAGTCACCAAAGAAACTTAAGCTAAAAGTTCAGGGTTTTCAATTATTATTAGCTTTTAGGGTTTTGGACAAATATCACATCTCGAACACTATATCAGAGACGTGAATCCCATTGTAATTATCAAGTATTTTTATAATATAATAGTTTTCATCGATTTCAGATGGTTCACTTATTTACTAAACCCTAACAAGGGTTTCATGATTTATTATGTTACCGGATCCGCCGACCCTAGGGGATTGATCTGTGGATCCCTGGATCGGATCCAGATCCAAATTTAGATCTACTTAGATCCTCCCATGATCTGTTTCATATATGTTTCCTGCATTGGTGGAAACAGATCCCTCCATTGTAAAATGCATCCTTGGAATCATCTACGGATCCTGTGATTTTTTAAACCCGAGTATCACTCGAGGGTTTGCTGCCTAATTCTAATCTTGAAATTCAAATTCAAACACATTGAATTTCCCCCACCCCGGGCTATCATGAGAGTTGACTTTAACCGATCAGACCATAACCTGCAGGCTTTGGACAACTTCTGACAAGTGTGCTTGAGGAGGGACTGAGAGACGACATGCCAGACAACAATCGATTTCCTATTTTTTATTTATATACAAGTGGGGACTCACGTCGCCCATATTTCATGAAGCTGAAAGCATCCACTGTTCCTTGCTTGGCTTCCTAGACTCGAAATATTTTTAAAGCTTCTTTATTTTATGTCAGGTCCACTAAAAAAACTTTCAATTTAAAAGGTTATGTAATGGTTATTAAAGTGAATATATTATATATTACTTACATCTTATAAACTTATACTTTTAAGTTTAGTTTCATATATATGTTATTTCTATTATATTTTATAAGGTATATATTAAAATATCATTTTTTGTATAACTTCATATATATTTACAAAATTTAATATATTAATTTATTTATATAGGTATCATATATTTAAAATGTACATAAATATTACATAAGTTATATATTTAAAAAAATATTATTTAAGTTTTATTTTACAAATTTTAAAATTTTCGATTGGCTAAGAGTTCGTCTTCCTCGAAAATAATGAAATTGGTTAACATTCCAAGACTCAAAGGTGTTTGAGGGGAGTAAAAAATTTCCCCCTTGCATACCACCAACCACCAAGGGGTTATTTCAAGTGGCCAGGTTCTGTCTACCCATAATGATGCAGTGGCATGTTGGGGTCTTTAAATTGTATCAACATAGGCTAGGTTAATAGCCATAAGTATTATAGTCTTTTTCCTGCTTTGGAATATATATATAATAATCTATTTTTAAGGTCACTGCCAAGCCAGACACCAAATTTGTGTATGAGACCCCTTTGTTTGTGGGATATGGGACCCCCCCCGCGCAGTGATTTGACTGTTTAAGTCTACGGAGGTATGCATACCCTACCCCACTATGGATATAAGTATATAAGTATATAGTTTTTACTTGTCGTTCCCCCACCATATCTGGATCCTGGCTTCTCAAAAATCTAATGGATCTGCATCTAAATCCGCATCTGGATCCTAGTAACTTAGATGATTTAATGTGCACTATTATTCCATAAAAAAAATTCTCATTATCAGTACAAGGTCACAGTCCTTTCCTACTCAAAAGATGCATATCTAAAGGAAATTATGGTTGGGAAGGTTGCAATAGAAAAATCCATTAGAACTTTTATTTTCCAAATAAGAAGAATCAATGCTAATCTCAATGGAACAAACAAATGACTAGTTGAGAAAAAGATTAGAGAATTATGCCAAAATGTCGCCAAATCTACAATAGAAACCCTAAAAGCATGCTAAATTGGTGTAGAAAGTGCCTAGCTTTAGTTGGTTTGATCCTCACTCAAGATAATAAAAATCAACACAAGTGGAGTGCTCAACACATGTGTAATATTTGTCTCAAAAAAAAACTAAAAGATCCAAGTAGTGCACCCTCATATGCCTCCTCCTGCAAAGAATAAATTGGATGTGTGATGGATACGATGAACCAAAAAAACTCCCAAGTAGTGTGCTCTCCTTTAACTCAAAATAGACAAAATATAATAGAAAGAAACCTCAACAAAGCACTCCCTCTTTCCTCACATGCAACACAGATTGTTTCCTAGAATAGAACTCAAACGGGATTTAAAAAGCAGATGTGATAGAATCCCCAACTAGGGAGGCTTCCTTTACCAAAAATATAACATGCAACTACCGAAAATACACCCCAAGTAAAGCATCCTCCCAAAACTCAAAGTAGAAAAGATAAGTTCCAGGAAAATCACAATGGATAAGATTCGTTCTAACCAAAATGTATCCTTGTGGATTGATCCACCTGATCTACCAGGCATGGTAACTTGCAGTCATAGGTAAACATGAACCACTAGTCCATGTACAATGAGAATGCAGAAGAAAAAAATATCTAGGACCCCAACCTGGAAGAAGTTTCCCCTAAGGTAACAAAGGAAGTGCCTCCAAATAATGATATATTTAACTGCTCTACTTAGGAGGGGTCTTGCAACACAAATGAGAGACCTAGGGATAAGACATACATCGTTGTCTTGGAAGACATTAATAAAAGTCAAAAGGAAAACTTGGTGATATCCTTCGAACATGCAGCATCAGTTCAAGTGAGGATAATATAAGATAAGATAAATGTATTAAAATGTCTAACAAATGACCATTGAAGTAGGTCAATGGGACTGTTAGGTACAATTATGTATATACAAAGTGGGAGCGCTAAAGAGGCTCTATAAAAGGAAGTAGGAAATAAAATAGAATAGAAGTCTGATCTAAAACCTAGAGATCTAACTCCAAAAATGGAGAGGTGGTCCAGAAGGGAGATTTGCAAGGTGAGTAGATCTAGAATATATGGCACCAGTGGAACAAGGTTACTATGGTCTACTAGAACCATCTCTCCTAACATTTGTGGCTGAATGAAGAAAACTCAAAATAGTTGTCTATCACGGAAAGAGGAATCGGAAGAAGTATTTGGAATGAGTGTTGTGTTATTGTCAAAATGAGACTCATGTGGGTTGTGGTCTAGAATATCTCATCTGGAAACTAGTCGGTATGCTAATGTGATGTATGTTCTAGTAATGTCATTGGGGTCTCACAAAGATAAAATTAGTACTTCCTACTCGCACTGATCTAGGATCATCTCGATCCCATCACATGGATTTAGGTACTAATGGGAGCACCATAAAAAATGAAGTAATCCTCTAGGTGGAGGTTGGTCAGGATGTGGATGTGTGGTTGGAGAAGGAGAGAAGGCAGAGAGATGGAGAGAGACTCAATGTGTGTATAAGATGCATCTCTAATTAGGAAACACCCAAAGAGATTGGCAGTTTGTAACTCTCTAAAAAGACAATGGAACTATTCTTAGATCTCGTAGTAAACTGGGAAATGGAAGATGAAGTGATCCTCGATCTCAATCTCTCATAGATGGCATAGTTGGCAATCTTGTTTGATCGATCAATCGATGGTCCAGTCACTAATCCACAATCTATGAGGAGCCAACTCTAAGTGGACAAGGGGATCCAAAGAGCATGCATCCAATGGAGAAGTGTGTAATGGGGTTGAACAATGAGTCCATCCCTCATAACCATGAAGTGCTTTGCATAGAAGGCTATCTTCGGACGTAACCCACCCTGGTGGTTTATCCAAGTGACCTGTACAAATTTCCTAGAGATATCATCTTGGATGATTGTATTCAACTCTTATGCAGTAGATGTGGGTGACCAGGATACTTGAGGAATATGTCTGAATGGGAGGAGTTAATCCATTATATTTTGTAGATGTAGGAGATATGGACTCCATCATACTAAACTGTCGAGATCGAACCGAAAAGACTAATTGATGCAATGGACTATATGCGCTCTCTCTACTTGGAATATTGAGACTCTAGCAAACTAGGTCCCAAAACCTCGAAACCATATAGAACTGTGGGTCGAACAAGAGTGTCCATGAGCGAAATATTGGATGATATGTCTTGAAAAAAAAATCAAAAACACCAAATGATATGCAACAAATGAACTCCTAAAACTATGCTCCAAGACAATCTAGAAAGTTGGACTCCAAGTAATGAATTTGAAATGGAACAAACATAGGTTTTATGAACCATTTACTACAAAATAATATGAAAATGAAAAGAATAATTATATCCATTTACATCAGCATTGAATCAATTCAACCGATTTCACCCTAAAAGAGGATGAACCGACCCTTGAACCAATTCAATCAATTTGACCGTAAAAGAGGATAGTACAACCCTTCAAGCAATTCCATATCAAACCAATCAATTTGAACCTGAACAAAGATGGACTGGCCCTTGAACCAGTTTCTCTAGTTTAATCCTAAAGGAGGATGGCTCAACCCTTGAAAATGTTCCATATCGAACTAATCGGTTTGACACTAAAAGAGGACAAATTGGCCCTTGGGATGGTTCAGTCCTAAAAGAGTTTGGGTGATCCCTTGAGCAAATTCAATCACCGATTCCATACTTAATTGGCAAATTCAATTGGTTCAACATTAATGTACATGAATAATTTTTCATTTTTCATCAATGCATATTGTTTTCATAAAGCGGATTCATATACCGAGTCATTTGTTGATTCCAATCTAAGCCTCAATCGACTTCAAGTCTAATTCTAACTTTTAAAAATTGTGTACAACTCATTCACCATGTTCCTACAATTCTCCTACGTGATTCCCTGATCTTGACCTAATTTTGTACCTTTTGAAAATCACTTGAAATTTATGGGTTTTCTTCTCCATTACTGCATAACCCCATTTTTGTCTAGCACTTCCTCAAAAGAGAAAGTATAAAAAATAGACTTTCCTGGATTACCACCATAATTTGCAGACATACTCTCCTCCAAAAGGGTATCAAGGAACATTATTAATTTCCGAGAACGAAAAGTTTCTAAAAATAAAAACTTTCCATAAATAAATATAAAAATCCAAAGAATACATTTGCAAACCATCAAATGTAATTGCTCAAAACTTAATTCGTTGTTAAAAAGGTAATTTTCTAAAAAGAAAAACTTTCCCAAAATAACAAATCTCCAAATTGGAAGGTATTCTTTTGAAAAAATCACCCTCCCATGCATGCTCCAAGTGTGACATGTAACATGCATGCATGAGACATTTGCTAAAAGTAGAATTGTGGTCTCATGCAAAAGCACTAGATAAGATGTCCCCATGTTACTCTAAAAACCTATGAAAATAGAACTCAACATCAAAATCACTAGATAAGTTGTCCCCATGTCACTCTGAAAATCTCTGAAAATAAAACTCAACATGATCTTGAATTTCATGAACCAATAGATGCACTCACGAATACATTGGATCATCAACATTGAACATGCATGGGAAAAGTAAATGTTCACAATACAAATATGATTCAAAATATGCAAGAAGTTAGTCCACTCTAGTGTTAAATTTTAAAGCTTGATTCATATAGAAGAGATCTTTAACTTCTTTTCAACACATTAAATCCTTTAACCACAATATACTGAAAAAATTGAATAGAAAAGAACAACGCAATGAACAATATCACAATAAGGCAGAGTTGCAGAGTAATATGGGAGAAAACCCCGGCAAATATCTTTCCTCTTTATTGATTAATGAGCTTGCAGGTACAAACCCTAAATAGGGTGCTACAATTCAAAGAGAGAGGACGGCTAGAAACTTTTACACTTGTGCTGCTTGCAAATCTGGAGAATATTATAGATCTGAGCTAGATAGACTCACAAGACTTGGATAACCTTACTGAACAAAACGCTAGGGAAAGTTGGGCCTCGAATACCTCAGATCTGGGCTGGCAAAAAATTTATGCAGAACTTGGATGAAACTGCAATCTTGTAGAAAGATGTTTGTAGCAGCTAATGTAGGTATCTAATCTGAGGGCATTCTCTGGGGTTTGATACATCTTCAAGAGATCTATTAGAAACCACTTAAAGCCTAGAGAAACTCTGCCTTCAAACCCTAGATCGAGCCCCTCTAAACGTTTCAGCCCCTCTAAACGTTTCATTGTAGGGTTATTTCTGCAAAACTGGGCCTAAACTTTCTTCTTGCTTGATCTCTGCAATATCTAGATTATACCCTGAGCGTTTAGTAGAGAAATATGTGTTAGGGAAAGGGCTTCTTTTTTATACTTGCATTGAACCAAGATACCATCTAAAGCCTCTACTATGAGAAAAATAGACAAGTCATTGAACCCTAATTGAGTGTTGGAAATTACTGCAGATATGAATTGTGTATAGAAAATGGTCCTCTTGTCCTTTTATGGTTTCTCCCAGCCTTCTAGAAGCATCCAGATATTATCTTCTCGTTTGGATAATTAAAACTTCTAAAAGAACCAAGGGGATCGTCACTTTAAGTTATCATGTTCCTAGGCATAAAGTTTGCCCTCCTTTTCTTTTAATAACTTAATAACACTTTATAATAATACAACATTACAACTTAGCCTTTTAGCCTTTTAATTCTCCATTAACACTTTAACCTTAGCCTCTAGGACTAGGTACAACATTTGCAAGCACATCTTTTCCTTTTCTCAACCTACATTGTCCTCACCTTCTCATAATTGCTTCATTACATCAATTAGAGGAAGATATTTATATCCATGTGATCATTTTACCCTCCCTGCTTAGTCCTAATATGCTAAAGTGACTCTTATCTAAAAGTGGATAGCTCCTAGAATATCATAGCAAGATCAGGAGGTCATTCCACATATTAGTCTAGCTCACAGAACTTGTACATTCATCCTGACTCTTGCTTCATAAACTTTACATGACTTTTGCACTGGGCTCACAAGGTTTTATTCATGCATCTCCTTCGTCCTGACTCTTGTCACGGATCACAAGGTTTTGTACATTCCTTGACTCTTGCCATGACTCACAAGACTAGTTGAATCTCCAAATCTCACGAAGCTACAACCGGGGGGTGGCCCGTATGGCCTCTCATTGGATAATGTCTCTTGATGTTGTTATTTTCAACATCTAGCTCACTAGCATTATCAAGAATGAGACTCTCAATTGTTTCGGCTCTCTATTAGTTTGGGATTACCTCTACACAACCCAAACATCACTAATGACCATGTTTTCTAAGACCTCCTTCACCTCCACAAGCCTCCCCAATTCGAAGGAAAAACAAGTCTCAACAACCTAGGAATTCTCAAATAATTATTAAAAGAAATACAAATAAAAATAAAATAGCATGGAGTTAAATGTATAAATTTAAGTGGAAATTGAAAAATTAAACTTTAAAGTTTTAGGTAGCTTCAAGAGATCCAATTTTGCAAATTGTTGATATATTGCTTGGAACATAAGATGGTTTGTAATGAACCTATAAATCTCTCTCGCCTCATAATATATACTCTTTATCCAATGATGTTCCCCCATCTCATTGAGCATGAGTTTCAAAGAATGTCCAACACAAAGAGTCCAAAAAAGTTATCATATATGAAATAATGACCAATTCATTTGCCCCATTAATTCAACTTCCTTAATTGGATCAGGTTCAAAGAATGTACAACACAAGGAGTCCAAAATCTGTGATCAGATTTGGTAGAAAATGACGTCTCGTTTGTTCATTGCCATTGATTCAATTTCCATAATTAGTATGTTGGCAACAATTTCTTCTTTTTCAAATCAACAACCTTCAAAAACATTGTTGCTTTGGGCATATGCAATTACTCTAGTTACTGGTGTATTGCTCCCTTCTTTCCTTCTATTGAAAATGATGGGTATTGTTGGCTACAGAAGTCACTCTTGGATTGCGGCAAAGAGTAAGCACGAGGCCTCCAGTTTTATGTCACGATTTGTTAAAAGGTGTCGGATGGAAATAAACTCATAACAATATAAGCTCACTCCGAGGAAAACTAGGTTGGAACAACTTAAAGGATGTCGCGAGGTTTTGATCTAACTTAAGCCAATAAATTGCATAGTGGTGAGTAAGTGGAGAGGGAAAGAAAGGGGGAAAAGTCACCAGGATAATAGGATCCTCTCAGGTGGAGAGAAACTTCCAGAAATGGAAGCCCTCAAGCGTTTGTATGGGAGCTATACAATCAAACGGCCATCCATATAGTTACAGCAACACCCGAGTGGATCATCCATACCCGGGCTTTGGATTCAAAGGAAAAGAAAAGGAGGTTGGTCGGCATTAAACAAGATATCTCAAAATATCATTCTATAAACAGAGAACCAGAGGCTTTGTTAAAGATTCTGATCGGAGATTTTCTCTACCATCGATATCTTACAAAATGGAAATTGCCACCACATATACCCCAAAGCCAACAAAGCGACAACAAAATGGGAAGCATCATTAAAAACATTACATTTTCATGTTCATTAGCAGACTGCACCTTGAGTCTCTGGATGGTTGTGTGCTTATGTCGGTACTTGGACTCTGGCACTTATGAGAATCAATTGACATGTCACAAGGTCCTTTTGGGCTTTCCATTTATTGTGGAGACGATGTCCAACCACCACCACCTACCTTAATAACTACTTCATTTGGATTGAGAATGACCATGGTCAACTCTGCTCAGGACAGCATTGAGCCTTTCACTGGTTATTTCTCAGCTGGACTGTTACAAGGAGACCCAGTAGGCGGATGTGGATGAGACCTTGGCGAGGAGGATGAGGTGGTGTTTTGACACTAGATGATAAATGCCATGGGGTGTGGATAGGACACAGGTGGAAGTTGCATGGAAGCGTGAGGTACAGGTGGGTGAGAGAGGTAAGGTGGAGAGAGATGGGAGACCGTATGGAGTGGAGGATAGAGAGGGACAAAGAGATATGACATTGGGGAAGTGGCAACCAATGAAAAAATGCAGGGAGGAACACCTGGCAGGAGGTGACAAGTGGGGGTGAGGAAGGGGGAAAGAGATGGGCCAGGATGGCGAGTGTAAGACACATGGCGGAAGGTGGACGATGGAGGAAAATCGGAGATTTGACAAGGGGGGACCCACTTTAACCTGAGTGGACCCCCTATTAAAAGGTAGATAGTCAAAGGGGATCCGGAATCCAACCTTGACCGTAGATCGAGGCTCCCAAATCCAGGTCGTTGAGACATGCGTGCTCAATTCCAGACCCCTTATTTAAAGGTAAGAGCGGCGAAGATTAGGAATGGAATCCCCAAGCCATAGATGCAGACACCTTGAGATCTGGTACTCGAATATGCCATGCCAGCTTCATGCACCAAAGTAGATCACGATGGATATAGGTAGGCCTCCCGCGATCAACGGACCAAATTCTTTGAAATTAAGCCCGCCGGGGATTCTTTCTCCCTTTGCTCGAAGTCACAGTAGCGAGAAGCGGCAGCTCGTCGCGTGCCATCGTAATCTTGAAATGGATGGCCCCGATCACTTTTGCGATATAGGTTATGTCCTCGGCGCTAATCCTCGCGTGACTCTGTTGATTGTGAATTATCATTGATCGTCGATTTGCTTCCTCGACGAATCTTGGCTGTTGAAAATAGATCTTTGCCCGCTCGCTTGAATTTGAACCCAGAATGAGATTTTCTGATATATGCGCTCGGGCACTTCTAGCATAGGCCACGAATAATCACCCTTTAGTGGGTTTTTAGCATGTTTCTTCACCTTTTGTGCCATGGGCTCGACTTAGGAAAGCATTATACAATTTTTGTCGCTAACATTAGGCTCCATAAGGGATAGAGTTGTCTAGCATTAACAGAACTCATACATGGTTCGGTGCCTTGTTATTTGGGCTAGCAGGGTTATTTATTAAATTGAAAACAAACAAAAACTCCATATTTACAAAAAACAGAGGATCCATCTAAGTCTCAAACAAAACATTTATTCAGAAAAATCCCATTTATTGGGCCACCAAAAAAATTCATCACCCTCCAAATCCTACGCAGCACGTAAATTATTTGTTGCTTGGTCGCCTAGGAGATTTTGAAGGGCCCAATCTAGAGAGCATCAGAGCTTGTTGTGTTTACCTCTATCCCTACTGGGTATCAAGCTTAAAGCGCAAATCACCCATTTCGAATTCCTTCTTCACGACCTTCCTATCAAAGGGGCACGCTTGATATTTTATTTGGTGACTATGAGTTATTTCCATTACCTGCTCCCTGATCTTTTGCAGTTCCACCACTTGATGAACTCTTTTGTCCATATGGTTTGGCTCTCCTTCGTGATCTTGAAATAATTTCGCTACTGGTAAAGCGAGCTAAGTGGGAAAAACAACCTCCATCCCACAAACAAGTTGAAAAGGTGAGTGCCCAGGGGACTTCTTTTTGTTGTTACTTTCGATGCGGCCCATAGAATTGAATTTGAGCTTTGAGTATAGGGCCCTCTTAGTGTCTTCCAATAATCTTTTAATGATCTTGATTAGGCTTTTATTGGAATATTTTTCCATTCCATTTCCTTGAGGATAGTAGGGAGTGGATTGAATTAGTGAAATCTTGAACTACTCACGCGAACTTAACCAAAGGCTCAAACTTGAAGAAGCATCATTATCGATGACAATTCTGGCAGAGACAACCGAATCTGGCTATGATATCCTCGAGGAAGTTGATAGTGCCACTTTGTGTAAACATTCTGAAATTGAGAGTGCTTCCCCTATCCACTTGGTGAGGAAATAATGCACATTGCGATCCGGATCTGCATCTATCGCGACCACTTGAAGGATGAATTTATCAATAGAAATCAACCCCAGCTGTCGAAAAGTGTTAGGCTTCTCTGGGCTTTAGTGGCGAGAGATTTGAGTTATTGCTTCGAGAACCTTTGAGTGACTGATACAAGCTACGACTACTCTGCGGACATCGATGAATAAGGTGGGCCACGATGAAGTACCCAATACGAGAATTTTATGAGTTGTAGTCTTCTAAAAACCAGTGAGAAGCCTCCACAAAGACGCTATAAAATCAAACATAACTTTATGAAGCTACGTAGGTTCGGTTACCTGAAGCTTACCCTGGGTCTCAGCTGATACAAGGCTTGTTCAATAAGGAAATATCTGACTTTTTGAGATTTAAATATATTTCCTTGATTTTTCTTATTCCATCAGGAGGCTTCAATTGTTGTAGAAAGTACAAAATGTCTCTGTGCCAGGTGCATTCTACTAGTGATAGCCATCCACAAGATCTTTTCATTACAGGTGGCTCGGCTTGCTGTTTTTCTGAGCAAGCATTGATGAATCCAACCCCCAAGGCCTTGCAATTGGATTCAACTAGAAGCTTGGATAAACCCTGCCCCTTAACCAACTTTGGTGGGCTTAATCTCCAGGTTAAATTCCAGGATCTTAGCAATCCATTTACCCTTCTCCCATCTATGTCCGGGGTTATTTCAGGATGTCTTTCCACCGAGAGAAGGGTTGAAGGAGGCATTTATGCAGTCACTCTTGAATGAAAGGTATGAATTTCACGAAAATATTTGAGAGATTTTACTAGAGCATAGGCATGTTTCTCCATGATCTCGTACCTGATCTTTGCATCTCTTAATTCCTTGCTGAATAAGGCAATGGGCTGCTCTCACCTTTGATCGTTTCTTTGCAATAGGACTGTTGTTATTGTATCAAAAGAAGCAAAAAAACTAAGAAATCCTTGGAATAATCAGGATTGATCAACAAAGGTGCCTCAGTCAATGCATTCTTTATTTGGAAAAAATATTCCTTGGGTTCAGTAGTTCATTTTACTTCATTCCCCTTCTGAGCATACAAGATGTGATGTGTTTTCATAGCACAAAGCCAAAAGTTTGGGATGAACCTTCTTAGAAAGTTAATCTTCCCTAAAAAGCTTGGACTTCCATAGACACGGGAAGCGGTCACGAATTGCCTCTACCCTGGGATCAGATTCTCACTCCCTGCGGTGATACTATAGCAAACTCGCGGTTTCCCCTCCTTCACCAACAAGCAAGATTTCTTGGGATTTAAAAGGAGAAGGCCAGAGCCTCAGAGCATTTTCAAAACCTTCCTTAAACCGATGGTATGCTATCCCAGGACCTAAGAGGCTGTGATGTCATCTAGATAGATCACCACAGACTGATATTTCTCCCCGATGAAGCTATGTCCATGGCTCGCTGAAATCTTTCTCCTGCATTCATTAATCAAAGAGCATTTTTGGCATACATGAATGTGCTTGAGGAAGTGAGTAAAGGTTGTCTTTCTCGTCCTCGACATGGTGATATCGATTATAGCGGAAAAACCATCAATCTGGATATCTAAGATGCACGGGTTACCCTCTGCAATATATGTGTTCCGTGTTGGGCAAGGGATGGTGTCTTTCTTTGAGCTCGTGTTCAGATTCCTGAAATCAATACGAGGGCTGATTTCTCCACTTTTCTTCTTCACAGGAACCAAATTAGCTACCCACTTTCGGAGATATCTCAAAGGGACAATAATTTTGGGTAATCTAACAACTATTCACTTCTCTCCATGGCCAGAAGTGACAACATGGGATTTATCACGTCTTATGCATACATATGGTTAGCCCTCTTCCTTTAGTGGGATCTTGTGTTCAATGACGGATGTCTCATACGTCTTGAGATCTTCGTAAGTCCAAGAAAAAAACATCCTTAAATTCTTACAAAACTTCGATATATTAAATACCGATTTCTTTGGTGGTACATGAAAACTTGACAAACTTAGGCTCCTCATATGTGCCAATGTTGCCTCGATTGTACTAATCTTCATTTGAAACCTTACCCTTTCACGCCACATCATTCCCAATGAACAATGAAATCTTTCTAAAAGGACTAATCCTTGGGGATTGATTATAGGAAACTTAACAATATGGTGATTAACAATTTTATTAAAAATACCTCAAGGTAGAGGTCTGCCGGGATGAAGTCTGATCTATGTGCAATGCAGAAAATTTGTCGACAGAATGAAGAAATTTTTGATTTCAAGATGCGTCTTCAAATACCTTCCAATGCTTGATATTGTCGAGTACATATGTCCTATATCTTATCTCAACATCATAATATTTTAGTCTTAAGTACGTGAAGGGATCACGAACGGACTAAGTTGAAACAACTAAGGATCAGCCAAAGTATTTTCCTCTTGGAATAAAAGAAATGTTGAAAGTTGAGAAAAATTTGTCAACTAGATCCCAAAATTCATTTATGTAAATCCTTAACCCGGGGTGTTTAGCTTGATACAAAATTTTAACTTGATGAACAATTAAATCAACATCTCCAAAAACTGCTACCTCCTCAATTCCCATTTCTTTTACGATACATAAACCCGAACAGAGCTTCATGATACGCCACATTATTGGTAGTTTCAAATTCCGGCTTGTATGAGGGATATGGTTTCCTGACAAGATGACACAAAAACCACTCCCGTGCCGGTAGCCAGCTAGAAGAAGCTCTGTTGAAGAACATCTTCCAAATAGAGTGGTCGGAGAAGGTATCCCGTGATTAAATATGGGTTGCTTTATTATTTGGAAAGGGGCGAAAGTGTCAATGAAATTTTGCAATATACTAGACCCCAAATCAGTGTGAAGTGAAAAGATAGGATGATTGGTGGGGTTTCTTCATCACTAACAATGTAAGCCAGTTGACACCTGCCGTACAACCTCTGTGTTCCCCTCCAAAGTGGAAGAGTAGCATATGTGAGATCCATCGGCAATGTTCCTCAAGTTTTTTAATCAAAGATCTTGACAGCAGCATGTCGAACATGGGAGGAACATCAACCACAACAATATCCATGACCACTCTTCGTTGGAAGCTGAAATAAAGAGACGACCAAATCTTTGATGACTCAAAGGCATTGCACCCTCCTTTAATTGAAAGAGTACAAATCATGTTAAGCCTTTGTCACTTCCAGTCCAATTATTCCATGACTATTTTGGGCATAAGGTTATGGAAACTCCTGAATCCATGAAGCAATTATACAGCACCTTATCATGTATGTTAGGGGATGTGTAGAAGGGAGGGGATGATCATCTTTGTCTTCTACATATGGGACCTAGACGATTTTGGCTCATCCTAAATATTTCTTGGTCGTGGAGGGTTGGGGGGACTCATATTGTAGCGGTTTGGAGAGGGACCTTTAGAAATCTTCATTTTTAACTAGTTGAGAGAATACGAGAATCTAATATTTTGAATTTGGTGCTCCAAAGCTAATGGGGAAAAGAGGCTTAGGATCTTCCCTTACCCTGGAGAGATGGGTTCTTTGGGTACATTGGCGAAGCATTACGAGTTTTCTTTTCTTTAGTAGTGATTTTTGCAGGTTTGTGACCCCTTTATGCTATGAGGGGTTGATCCTGGCCATTAAAATTCCCTTATTTCTTCTTTGACATGAGATGGTATCTATTAGGAGTGTTGTTGCCCTTTTCCCCTTTCCCAATTCATTGATTTGAATGTTCATAAGGATTACTGCGTATCAGATTGAGTCAAATGGGGAAAAAGGGATGTTTCTTCCAATGAGTGAATTTAGGGCCTAAACTCATCTATATCTTCTCCTTCCTCATGAGCAATTAGGTTATTTTGGAGAGTTTTGGAATCCTCTGATCATCTTTGTCTATGCTCCTTGGTTCCCTTAGTGAAGTCTGTGGCATATTGTTACTAGGCACTCCACAGAGAGCCCTCTAGTTATCATCATTTTGGGGATTTATGTACATGGACTTCCCATCTAACTCCCACCTTTCCATTCTAGTCCGAAGCGACTTTACTTTCAGTACCTGAAATGCAGCCGAAGGGATGGGAGAGGAATTGTATGGGGAGAAACTAGGTCTCTTCTAGATATGTCTCCTATCAGTACTTATTCTGATTAGGTCAGCTTAACCAATATGCCAAGATTCTACTTCCACGGTTGCATCCTGCATGTGAGCCAGATTAGTTTCTCTCCTTTCCCTCAATAGAATGATAGAGATCAAAAGCGCTAGCATAAGAAGTGATTTCATAGGCTTCTGAGGGTTTTATCTCTGCAAGGATCTTATTGTACATTTAGTTGAATCTTTTGGAGAAGTGACGAGACTCTCCTTCTTTTTTCTTCAAAGATCCAAACTCTGTCGTGTAATACATTAAGTCTTTTTTGTCTCCCCACTATCTCAAAAGAGCCATCCAAAGCCTCAATCCCATCGATAGATCCAGGGAAATGAGGGCCTAGAAACACTTTCTAGCCTAAGCCCTCCAAGGCTGTGAGCAAAAATCCTCATCCATACATCACCGCCATGATAACATATGATCATCCTTAAGCTTGTAGAAGGCTTCAAAGTGTTCTTACTGCGTATGTCCCTTAAACATGAAGCGGGCAATTTCTTGAGTATCCATCTTCTCGAGGGCATTGAAGAGGCCCCAGGAACAAAGGAGCATACCTAGCAGCTATTATATCCTCCATTATGGTCATGAGAGATTTGCTTGCCATGAATGGTAAGGAGAGAACTTAGAGGAGCTTGAAGCAGGAATCTTGGAGCTTCCTGATGGAAGAAACAATGGGGATTTAGAGAAGGCTAAAGGGGGACTTGAGTGTGCAGATGTTTCTCTCTGTGCAGTTGTAGCAACGGTAAAAAGAGGAGGGGTGGTAAAAGTAGGAGTGGGGAAGTCTTATGTGGTCCTAGGTCTATGCCAAAGATGCAACCGAGAGAGGAGTAGCAAGGATTTCTCCTTCCAATCCAGAACCAGGAGGAGAAAACTTCGGCGAGAACACTCGAAATTAGGAAGCAGAGCTTTAGAAGACAGTGCACTAGGAATTTGAAAAGAAGAAAATGGAGTTTCTATAGAAGGAGATGGAAAATTATCAGAAATACTTGGTTTAGCAGCTGAAGTGCCTTCCTGAGGGGTCTTTCCTTTTATTATAATTTTCTCTGGGTCAGCTTAAGGTGTTTTTAAAGGCAGTTGTGGAGTAGACAATGTATGTCTTCTTATGGAAGCCACAAATGAAATAGTGGGTTCACCACAATGGAGTCGTCACAATGGAATCATACCAAGTCCACAGTAGCAATTTGTAGGGCTTTTGATGCATGATGCCTTGAGATCACATGGAAGCGATATACCGTTCCATCCCGGAAAATTTTACAACCTGCGTCACAGCAGCGGTGCGATATTATTTGCCGCCTCTGAAGTGCTCCTAGATTGCAGCGAGGGTAAGCAGGCCCATCCGGTTTATGTAATATGATTTTTGAAGAGGTGATGAATGGAAGTAAACTTCGAACAATATCACTCACTCAGAAAAAATGGGTTGGAAATACAAATCTAGATGAGGTATTGATATAACTTAGGCCAGTAAGTTGCATAGTGGTGAGTAAGTGGAGGGAAGAAACGGGAAAAGTATCAGATGCGAGATCCTCTCAAACTGGAGGAACTTCAAAGTAAACCTCAAACGTGCAGAAGACCTTCATGCAATCAAACATGCATCATGTAGTTCACGGCAACACCCATTTGGATCATCCATACCCGGGCTTTCAAATTCAAAGGAAAAGGGAAAGGAGGGAGGCTAGCAGCCAGTAAAACAAGAAATCTCAATATATCATTCTATAACTAGAGAACCGGAGGGGCTTTGTTAAAGCTTCTGATTAGGGATCTTTCTCAACCATTGATACTTTGAAAAATGGCAAAATTTCCTACATATACCCAAGCCAATAACAAACCGAGCAGGCTTATCATTAAAAGCTTATTCTACGTGCATGTTTACTAGCATGAGGCTGCACCCTCTGATCTTTAGATGGTGGTGTGCTTATATCATCATAAGTGGACTCCACGGCACCATGAAGGAATTGACATCTCGGAGGTCCTTTTGGGAGGCTTTCCATTTATGGAGGCGTCATTAACCACCACCAACCACCTCATCGCCACTTCCTTGGGATTAGGAGCAAGCCAGATCAATTCTGCATTTGGACAATGTGGCAGCCTTTCTTTGTTTGTTTCTCCTTTGTTGGACTACTACAAAGAAAGAAAGAGACACAAAATGGCCGGGCGATGGGCCGAGACCACAGCAAGGAGGATAAAGGTGGTGTTGCGACCTGAGATAAAGAAATTCACATGGGGTATGGATAGGGCAGAGGTGGAAGTGGCATGGAGCATAGAGGTACAAGTGGGTGAGAGAAAAAGGTGGAGGAGATAGGGGGCGACCCTCTGAGGTGGAGGAGAGAGAGACAAAAAAAGGAAGAGGAATATGACATGGGGGAAGTGGCAACCAAGGAAAAAAAATGCAGGGAGGAACACCTGGCAGGAGGTGAAGCCAGTGGGAGAAAGGGGAAAGAGATGGGCTAGGATGGCACTAAGTGGAAGACACATGGCAGAAGGTGGACGATGGAGGAAAATCGAAGATTTGAAAAGGGGGTTCCCACTTTAAGCCTGAATTCAGGACCCCCTATTAAAGGTAGATATAGGCAAGGGTCAGGAATCCAGCATGGCGTAGATCCAGGCTCCCAAATCCAAGTTGTTGAGAGATGCGCGCTCAATTACGGACCCCTTGTTAAAGGTAAGAGCGAAGAAGGGGATACGGAATGGAGATTTGGTAAGTAGATGCAGGCGTATGATCCTAGCTGCTCAAATATGCCCGCTCCTTAGCTTCATGCGTCAAGAGTGAATCACGATGGGCCGGTTGGTACACTCCACGATCAATGGACGATTCTTTGAGTTCTTGCTCCTTTGCTCGAAATCCCTGAAAGTAACTTGAGAAACGCAGCAGCTCGATCACATACCACAATGTCTGGCGAAATGGAATGGCCCGATCCCTTACGTGATATAGTGATGTCTGGCGTAATCCTCTTTTCTTTGCTAATTGAATTCCAGATTTGATACGTCGATCTGCTTCTCGGCGAATCGGCCGTGAAACGGATCTTTGCCCATTTCCGGCTTGACTTTGGGTGAGCGAGATTTTCTGATATATAAACGGGCACTTCTAGCATGGAGTGGGAATAATACCGCCCTTTGTGGGTTTTTAGCCTGCTTCTTCGCCTTTTGCACTGTGGGCTTGACTTAGGAGAGAAAAGCGACCCCATGCGGTATTGCTAACAGGTATCATTCAAATTTGGGACACCAAAACTCTAATGATAGCTCTACATATTCCCTTTCTTTAGCCAAAAGTGAGTTTCAAATCCTCTCATAAATGGGGCTCTTGTATTCTTTTGGTACTTCACTAACCCCCCATAAACATATCATGCTAATAATAAATTTCTATCAAATAAAATAGATACCCATTTTATAGATGAAAACGAGCTATAAGTTGAATAGTTTCCTCTCTACCTTGGATATTAAATACCTTTTCAAGAGGTCCTAAATTAACCCTCCTGTGAAGGCCACTAGTTTCACCATGGGTAATGAAGGCATTGATGTTGATCCTTTTTTTTCCATGAAAGTGAAAGGGGGAGGACTTTGGCTTTGCAATTTGCATGCCAACCTCATATTGTTCCTTTGTATACTTTCCTATTTTTCAGAAACTCAAACTCTTTCCAATCTTTTCATCAATAACTTGGCTAGGGGATCCAATTTATACCAGGCTAGAAAAAATGGGTACTCACCTTAGTACATGACCTTTTATACTCTTTGTTGCATTCATAGCCCCAACCTCTTGCAATGTTATCCTTGATGGTAACATACTTCCAAAGTGGGTATTTTGGGTTGTTTTTTCGTTGTATTTCAAGTTTGTTGACTTGCAACCCCATCCTTAGTTGATATTGCAAGAATGGATAACATGAAAAAATCATCTTAGTAGAAAAATAGCAAAAATTAACAAATCAACCAACACAGAGTAAAAGCAACGAAGAACAATGTATTCTACAAATAAATAAGCCCAACGATAGAAATCAATTCATTAAAAAGTCCTATAAAAATTCTCATCACAAAAATGGGAATGGCAAACAGCAGCTCTCTATGGAAATCTGGTTAATCAGCAAAATCGTGAAATGAAATGAAAATATATGTTTGTGCTATGTTTAAAATTTTACCAATAATATGAATTAAAATTTTGTTTCAGAGAAATGTAAGAAGCTAGAGACAAGGAAAACGCTACAAGGAGAGAATAGCATAAGATAAGATAAGACAAGTTTATTGTGTCCAACCATATGACCATAGGATAGGTCAAAGAGGATTGTTATGTACAAAAGTGTGAGTTACAGAGAGGGAGCGCAAAGGTCACTCCTAAAAAATACGTAAAAATAGATGGGAGAAACAGATCTAAACTATGTTATGCTAGAAATTTAGAAAAGACTTGTAGTCTAGGACAATGAAACCGAAAAGAAGATCGATGATGTAGGAACATGTTAGTATTGTTGATAATCCAAGAATAAACCCTCCAGTAAGGGATGGGGGGTTGAGATCTCACCCCCCACGTCTCCTTAATGCTCTCGCTCTAACATCTGAGACAGAAAAGAAGAAACTGGTGATGGGAGACTAATCAGAGGATCTGGGATAACTGGAGGAACTAATTTGTGATGTCCCATTTGTTTCAAATATAAGCTAAGGGCAAGGAAAACTACAAGGAGAGAGAATAACATAAGATAAGATAAGACAAGTTTATTAATGTCCAACCATATGACCACAGATAGGTCAAAGGGATTGTTATGTACAAAAGTGTGAGTTACAAAGAGGGAGCGCAAAGGTCACTCCTAAAAAATACGTAAAAATAGATGGGAGAAACAGATCTAAACTATGTTATGCTAGAAATTTAGAAAAGACTTGTAGTCTAGGACAATGAAACCGAAAATCAGATCGATGATGTAGGAACATGTTAGTATTGTTGATAATCCAAGAATAAACCCTCCAGTAAGGGAAGGGGGGTTGAGATCTCACCCCCCACATCTCCTTAATGCTCTCGCTCTAACATCTAAGACAGAAAAGAAGAAACTGGTGATGGGAGACTAATCAGAGGATCTGGGATAACTGGAGGAACTAATTTGTGATGTCCCATTGCTCAAATGAAGAAGCCCTATGTTGATATTTGGAGGATGTCCCTTGTTTTCCTGTGTTGTGTGAGTCGTCTCAGAATCTAAGACGACGCCCCATAAGGACCTCATTGGCTAAGCCATGATGGTCTCCTTGGTCCTTACGGATCTAATCTTTGATAAACTGTTATTGTCTACATATTTTTTGGTGCCTTCATCTGACAAGAGCACTAAAAAGAAATAAGTGATCGGCCTAGAGGTGTTTAGTCTAGGTCGAGAGGGACAGAAAGAGTGAAATCTAAGGTTGAGGGCCTCCCACATATATAATTCCAAACACCTTTGGTTCAAGAAACAAAAGAAGATAGAGAGAGAGTTGT
>SNQJ01S0162097.1:0-21502 GCA_010110895.2 Picea sitchensis
AGTACAAAATATACAAAAATACACTAGGAAAACGTTGGAAATTCGTTACCCAATGAAAGTATGTCTTGATGAAGGCTTGTGGACGAATTTGGGCAGCGTTTCCCCTTGTTGCTGGTAAGTTTCTGCAAAAACCAGCAAGCAAAGCTTGCTGGAAATGCTGAAAAACACAACAAAATGTCAAAGAAATTTTCTGCTCTTACACAGAAAATTTCCACATAAAAATCTGCAAGTAAATGATATAATATTGACCTATCTAAGAGTGTTAGAATGCTGAAACAAATATGGAATGTATGCAGAAATAAAAATGGATAAAGAAATGCTAGGAGTTTGAGTAAGGAATAAGGGTAGACTCGTCTTCGAGGCTATCCCAGTAATCCTATTGACATGACCTGCAAAACTCAAGCAAAATGGTGAAGCATGGAAGTAGATAGTTATGTTGAAATAAGCCTAGAACGAAATACTTACGAATCCTAAGCTATCCAACATGAACATAAACTAACAAGAATACTCTTCAATTAGTTTACCCAAGCAAAATACTTTGAACTCAAGATCTACTTGCTGCAACACAACCAAACTAGAACAATGCAAGTCACCTCATGTGTAGGAAGAAACAAGAATACTCTTCAATCTCTTCGTAATCCTCCAAAGCTTTTCTATTAATCCAAATAAGAGAGTATTGGAGAAATACTTCTTCCAAAACTCTCAAGAGCAATGAGTTGAGTGGCTTGGTGGCAAGAGCAAGAAGGTGAGGTGAAATTTCAGCAGAGTAACAGTAGCTCAAAGAAAGATGATGAAAATGAGTGAGGAGGGGTCTTACTTATACCTCTAGAGGCAAAGTGAGGGCATCTTGATGCATGCCAAGTGTTAGTTTTTGAGAGAGAGTGAGAATCTCTAGGATGGGGGCGCCCTCCTTAGGGTTTGAATGGTGGATCAATGACATGGAAGGGCGTGGGCCCTAAGGGAGTGAAAGGATAGGCTAAGGGGGGCGCACCTCTCATGAGAGGGGCCCACAACAAGTGCCAAGTCATAAACACTTGGCCAATGAGGAGAGGGGGCGTGAGTTTGAAGAGGAGGGGCGCAAGCTAGGAGAGAGGGGTGCCATCTATGCAAGGGAAAGGGACGTGGGGTCTACCAAATGATGAGGTGGAGGCCTAGAAAGGGCGCACCTCACATATGAGGGGCCCACACAAGATATTAAGTCATAATATTAAGGTTTGAGTCAATGGGGGTCGTTTTTCCCCTTAGGGCATGGGTAAAAAGGGTGATAAAGTAAGTTAAGTGTGTAGATTAAGGTTTTAAGTGGTTAGGATGGGTTTGGGTAGGTTAGGAGGGTCTAACTTGCTCATTGCCACCTTACCACTAACTCAATAACTCAAAATTACAAAAATTTGACATTCTGGCAATGTCACCTTAGCAATTAAAATTGTTGTTTTGACTGACTCTGACTCTAAGTGGACGAAGACATAGCAAAACTTGTCCGACTGAGCTGAAACTTGGTCTATGGGTGTAGGGGGTGCTATTCCATTTCTTTTGAGCGCAAATACCCCTATCAAAAATCCCATGACCGAGTTTTTACAATAATAGCTCAAAAAATAATTAATTAATTAAATTATTAAAAATTTAATTAATTAAAAAAAACCTCCTATCTAGACTCTACGTGAAATTCATGAGAAACTTTATACATGCAGCATGGTCATTTACAACATTCCTAAACAAGGTTGCCAAAGAGCAGAAGAGACCACTAGGACGTTGTTCACCACTTTGGAGAATTATTGCATATGTGGAGGGAAAAACTCAAAGGAATTGACCAGGGCGAGGCAGGTTAATGACACGAGGATTAAAAAACCTCGATGAAAGGAACTCCCAATACAGAGCATCCAAAGGCACGACCTAACTATGATCCATGCGGACTCATTACATTATTAACCTTGGTGTGAATTTCGTTTACAAAAATTGTGCTGGAGCATCAAATGCCAAGTAGAACCAATACTGTCCGGAACATATGTGCATCTGATGATGCTAACTTCATGCTTTTATGAGTTGACCCCCTAAATTTGAATAGGCGGTCCAGGACCTTACCAGGAGGTGCTTGGGCTGAAATGAGTAGCACAATTATGGATATTAAGAAATCCCGATTTTGCCCCTTCAAATCTGATTTGCAGATTCACGGGTAGTGTTAATTTACTTGGTACTCTGGTATTCACAGTACTTTTTAGTGCGGTTTTTACAGTATACAGTGCGGACTACGGTACCGGTTCTTTTGTGAAACTAGGGTTTCACTTTCCGGGAAGATCTACTTGAAAGGTGCCTAGAGTGCCAAAATGATCCTTAGAGGGGAGGCGCAACTTTCTAGGTGGTTTGGAGTTGAAAAGCTTCACTTTTGAAAAAACCCTAATTTACAGAATCTTTGCAACAATAGTGACGTTTTCTCTTGCGAAATATGTTTCCCTTCGGGGTTGGCACCACGATACCATGTTAATGTTTATGCCATTATTATAGTTCTTTGCATTTCAATAGATAAAAGAGCAACATAAGAACAAGATCGAAATACACATTCACAGAGACACAACATTTATCTGGGAAACCCTCTGGCCGAGGAGAAAACCCAGCAAAACTTTTGTATCATAAATTACCAATACAATGTTAGGAGATAACTCAAACCAATGGAATGGTCCTCTCCAAAGATCGCCTCTTCTCCTCTCAGTGGTAGTTGCAGCTTGCCTCTTAAGGAAATGAGCAAGTGTGTTGTGTGATAAGTGGTAACCTTTCTATATATACAAGTCGCTTGCGTGTGAGGCCTTCAGCGTAGGGCCGACTTCTCCCTCTGGGTGGGTAAACCACCTTTATTATATTTCCTAGGTCTCAATAGCCAACTAAGAACTTCTTATTACACTGTTACAGTGTCTGTTGACCAATCGCAAAGGGGGATTAGGTCCTAATACAATGACCGACATGATTAATCCCTATAGATAAAATAACAATAATAATGGGAAACTCTTCTTTGCAGTTACGTTATTTTAACAAGAAGTAGTGCCACATGAATGTGTTCCAGTTTAGGCCTGCGATGTTATGAATAGTAGGGGAACAAAAGTTGAATCAATAATGATATATTTTATTGATCAGAGCTATATGATGACTTCAGAGAAAAATTAGTGTTCCATAAAACTGAAATACATTTGAGATCAAGCATTACATTCTCAAGGAATAAAAGTCAGAGAGAAGTGTTTCTCCAATATATATATCCACAAATGGCGAGATAAGCAGACATTTTTGGTAAAGCTTCTGTCCAAGGTGAAAGAGTTTTTGTATGGTGAACTCGTGGAAACTGACTTTCTTATTGAAATGAAGAGATGATTCGAGGTTGGGAGAATTGGTATGTATTGATTTATGGACAGCCATTTTTGAGTTCAAAAAATTGTCCAAGATGAGAAGTTCATTTCCATTTCAGAAAGTGGTTTGAATTTACGATAAGTAGGCATTACACCGGTTGAAAATGGTCGAGATCGAAGCAGTCATTTTAAATTAATGAAAGTAAAGTTGATGGATTGTTGATGTACCATAGACAACGATTTCCCATTGTGGTTAACGCGGGAAATGGTCTAGGGCGATCTCTCTTCTTGAGGGTTACTCAAAAATGGCTGCTTTCATTCAGACCAGTGATTCTTCGAGAGAAAGCTCATAGTTTGTGAGCAGTTTCAAAGAATGATACATTTTGGAGGTTGGTGCAAGAAAACAATTTCCTTAGGAAATGAATGCGAGCAGTCATTGCTTAGGGAAGATTCATTTTCTCCAGGTTGCACTTTTTTTAGGGCCGGAGGAATGGCCCAAGGTGAGGAATGGTTGAGGAGTTGACAATGCGAGATGTGAGCATTCCCTAGGGCAAACTCATTCTCTCTAGGTTGCACTTTTGCGAATTAATGGAGAATGGTCCAGGGGGGGAAATGGTCCAGGCTCAGAAATTAGGAGTTCTTCCTTGCTTGAGAAGAATTGTCAAATAGCTCATCATTGATGTTTGACTTTACGAGGGCAAATGCTCTTCCAGTCTCCACGAGATGTGAGTGGAAGAATGGCTCCAGATAATTCGGGTTATATCATAACAATGTTTTCTACTGCGAGTTGATATCGGATGATTGTTATGGAAGCCCGAATATCTTTGGGCCCGATGAATGTATGCTCACATGGTGGATGTGTCATTGATTGTGATTATATGTCATTGATCAAGTATCACATTGTGTGCTACTTGGTGTGGTAGTGTACCAACTGGATTGTAGTTGTGTACTACTATGGATGGGCTCTGATTGTATTCTATTAAATGATATTGTTCTAATTTCCTTGAGATTGTCAGTGATGTTGGAAATGATTATCAATGAGATGGATGATCAATGGGCCAATTTCTCGAGGAGCCGAAAAATAGTCCATGACATCTATTCTTCTAGGACATATGTGGGATTAGAAGGAGATGGTTCTTGTGTTACTCTATGGGGTGAGTGACTTACTCAACATCATGTTTGATTACTCCGATAGAGTATGGCTTTGAGATGATCACGATTAGATGACATTGATAATGATGATGAATTGCTCATGATCTAATCTTGAGATAGTGCATGCGACTATGATGATGCTCTTGATTCAATGGTATGTTTGTGCTCAAGACCATTGTCTTCAATGTTAAATATTTTATGTATTATTATAGTTCTTTGCATTTCATGAGATAAGAGCATATGGGAACAAGATCACTGAGAAAATACACATTCACAAGAGATAGAGCATTTATCACAGGAAACCCTCTGAGGGAAGAAAACCAGCCAAAACTTCCTTATCATAAATAAAGCTTATACAATGTTCAGAGATAACTCAACCAATACAAAATATCCTCCTCCAAGATCGCCACCCTTCTTCTCCTCTCACCAACTTGAATTGCGGCTTGCCTCATAAGGAGAATGAGCAAGTGAAGTGTATGTGAGAAGTGAGGCTAGCCTGTATTTATATCAATCGCTTGCGTGTGAAGAGTCACCATCATGGCGGGGCCGACCTCTCCTGTAGACGTTAAATCCACCTTTAATAATTAAATGCGAAGCTCTTTAATATAGCTGTTGGGGCCGACTTCTTGATACGCACATTGTAATTTGTCGATGACCAATCCATAAAGGGATTTGGTCCTTATACAATTATTGACTTGGTTAATCCTCAATGGGATTAATCTAATAATAAAAATAATAATAATGACGCAGTTAATCCATATTAGAGTTTAATCCAATAACAAAATAATAAGAATGCGCCTCGCAGTTACATTATTTCAACCTCTATAGCGAGAAGGGTATTCTTCATCGGTCTTCATTAGCATCAGGCGAGATAGGTTTTCATCATCAGTGGCATCTGGATGTCGTCAATATCATCTTGAACAATTGTCTAGCACATTTCACGAGTCATGGGAAGTTTTCTTCATCAAGCGGTATCATCATTCTCGAAAGATGCTATCATCATCTGCATCAAACGTATCCCGGTAAAAATTGGTACCTCGATTACAACACTAGAACGTCATCCGCGATTACTACACTAAGCAACATCCGCGGCTACATTAGTCGGTCATCTTGCTGCGTCTAACAACTAGGTAGGAAGCAAGTAATATCATCATCTAAACTTTAAAATACAACTGGAATTCGAGGCGAGGAATCCGCAGCGTCATGCTTCGATCTAACAACTAGATTAGGAAGCATGACTCATCTTGCTTTATGTCTAACAAGCAGGTCGGGAAACGAGGAACATCAACATCTAAGCTTCGATCTAACAAGCGAGGTCCGGGCAGTCATCGACGTTATGCTTTATGTCTAACAACTAGGCGAGAAGCATAACTCATCTTGTTTCACGTCTAACAGCGAGGTCATAAGCAATGACTCATATTGCTTTGTGTTTAACAACTAGGTCAGAAGTGAGATGATGATATTAATTGCTTTTGACCTAGTTTTTTAGATGTAAAGCATGATGAGTTATGCTTCACGTCTAACAACTAGGTCCGGAAGCATCACTCATCTTGCTTCACGTCTAGCAGTGAGGTCGGGAAGAAAGGATCACCGCGACGTCATGCTTCGTCCTACTTGACAAGGTCGAGGAAGCTGACTCATCTTCTTCGTCTAACGAATTAGGAAGCAAAGGAACCCGGTGACGTTATGCTTCGATCTAACAACTAGGTTAAACGCCAACTCTATCTTTCTTCGTCTAGCGGTCAGGAAGCATGACTCATCTTGCTTTCGTCTAACAGCGAGGTCGGAAGCAGTCGCATCTCCCCCTTTTAGGGAAGGTCCTTCCGGACAATACCAAGCTTATCACCGAAGAAGTGTTCCAAGCTTTACCGCGAGGATAGAGCTTGAGTCATCACATCGACAACTTTGTTCATCCCGTGCTAATGCTTTGGAGCTTCAAGGCTCCTCTGTACCATGTCGCGGATGAAATGATATGGATCTCTATATTATGGGCACAATGGTGGAACCTGAGTTATACGTCGTTTATCTGACTTTGATTATCATAGATGGCGTTATCTCATCTCCAAATCAAATAGGCTGTCGACAACTTCCGAGCCATATGGCTTAACAACTAGCAGAACATCGTGATGTACTCTGCTTCCAGCTGTCGCGGGAAGCAATGCGGATTACTTCCTACTTTGCCGGATCATAGGCGATCCCAAAGTGGCTTGACATCCGGAGATGCTTTTACGTCGTGGCCTTCACCTTAATCTACATCGTTATATCAATCGGTGGAAGTCATGATCTCCATCTTCGTGGACCGCATCCATTGTACCCTTAAGATTGCCTCTCATCACATGTTTTGCGATACTAAATGAACTGCGTCTGGGCTCCACGAGCTGACTCAAAGGTGTACAGCGCAAAACGGATGTCACAGTCACGGTGTTTATCGGGTATCGGCGATCAATAATCATCTGGTGGCATCTATCAGATCTGGCGAAGTATCGACCAACGGCTTCGACTTTGCTTCCATGGGTGTATTCATGGACTTGCATTGAGCATGTCGAATCTCTTGATTCGACCATGTACTTCCCCTAGTTAAGAAGATTCTTCCGGTTCTGCCGCCGCCTCAAGACCTAAGAGGAAATAATGCATTAGGCCAAAGGTCTTCATTCCAAATTCTGACAGAGTCTGTTTACATTGGGTGATGACTTTTTTTCTCCAGTTAAGAATAAGTGATTCACATACAGTAATAGTATTAATTGTTCATTATCCATGATCTTGAAGTAGAGATTTGAAGATGCTTTACTCTTGGTAAAGCTTAAACTCGTCAAAGCTGTCTATAGCCATTTTAAGCTGCAGGGAGCTTGCTTCAATCCGATATAAAGGCTTTCTTCAATCACGGCCGGACATGAGACTTCACGTCTTCAAACTCAAATCCTTGGGGTTGCTCTATGCTTTACTTCCTCTTCAATATTTTATTGTGAAAATTTGTCTTCACATCCATCACATTGCGGCTTCCATTTCATCTTGGCAGAGCTATAATGGATTGCGATTGAAGTGTATGCAGCCCGAACAAATGTCTCTTCATGGTCGATTCCTTCCATGCAGGGGAAAAGCCACTAACGACAAATCTTGATTTATATTTCTCAGCCTTGTCGGCATGTTTTATCTTGAATAGCCGAGCACGGTGATACCACATCATACTCTTCGATCTGGAACAATTTCCCATACATCATTCTTTATTATGGATTGGTATTCCTCTGTCGTAGCATCTGCCCATTCTTTCCTCCGGATGGCTTCTTCCAAAACATATGAGTTCTTCATCAAAGAATATTGCATGTCGTAGATGTGGAGAATGGCACGGTTTCTTCTATGCCCGTGGTTCCTTACGGAACACCATACTTCTCTCCATCTTGAATAGCTCTCTTGCCCAAGAAGGCTTTCTTTTATGGGAGAAGGTCATGCGGGAAGGTTCTTGAGCTTATTTATATCATGATCTTCAAGAGTCTCCTCATCCGGGAAGCTAAGACTTATACGGAGTTCTTCCCTCACGGATTACGTAGATCACGGGATTTCGGGTTCCTCTTCACATACCTCTTCAAGCTGGCATCTTCTAGATTTCTTAAGTGCAACTTCCTCATCAAATGTCACGTCCTAGCGATCTCAATATAGGGTGACCTGGTATGTAGATTCGAAGGCCTTGGATACTTCGGTATCCCACAAATATTCCTTCTTTACGGAGGGTTCCGGTTTGTTCCTTATCTCTTCGGTATATGAACAAACCTTTGGGCGATAAATATTTTGAGATGAAGCACCTGCAGCTTCTTTCGGTGAACTTATTACTTAAGGGTCTTGGAGCAAGTTGCACTATGGGATAAAGTATTACCTTTTACGCTTGGCTGACATAGTACATACGCCCATAAACACATAGGAAGATCTTGATCGTGAATGTGGTCCTTCCGCACGGCTTCCATAATCGTTACATTTCTTCCTTTCGGCCTTACCGTTTTGTTGGGGATTGTAGAGAGTAGTTAGTTCCCCTCTTGATCCAGGCATCTGCGGAAACTTAGGAACTCTCCTTAGGTATATTCTCCTCCATTATATGACTGGAGTATCTTAATCTTTCTTTCGGAAGATTCTCTATCAAGAGCTTTGAATTCCTTGAATTTCTTGAATACTTCATCTTTAGATTTTTTAAAAAATATGTCAGGTCTTACGAGATAATCATCAATAAATGATACATAGTATGCCATGCTAATGGGATGTTGGCATTGGAGCCTACGTCTGAATGGATGAGTTCAATGCTCCATACGCTGTTGTCTCTCTTTAGGAAGGGGTTCTTGATGTTCTTCCTTAAGCACATCCATTACATATGCCTCCCTGATCAACCTTGAGTTATGGTAGGCTTGTGGCGACTTTGCATATGTATGGTAGTATAGCTATGGTTGATGTAGATAGTATTCTATGCCAAAGTTTGCATGAGTTTACGATGGCATGGGTCATAGCAGGTTCTGGGTGACCCTTAGAGCTTATATAAACCATTTCTTCACTTAGATTGTGATTGCGTCATTAATGGTTTCTCCCTTAGCCCACATAAGAACTACTCCATCCTATGAAGGCAGCTCTATAGCCTTTCTTGTCTAAAGCGATATGGAGAGTAAGTTCTTCTTTAGGCGGTACATAGAGTGCATCTTTTCATTGTTATTGAGTTTTCTGATCAATCTTGTAGTTTGATTCTCTATTCCTTGATGGGATATTGATGGTATCTCAAGAGTTACTTTACGAGAAAACTTCTTTTTGGCGAAGAGTACAAGAGTATTCTTCTTACCCGTCCTATGCTTTGATGCACCACTATCAAAGACCATGTGTCTTCTCAATTAATCTGAGATCCTGAGAGATTTGAGATCAAGACATGGTCCTTAATCATCTTCATAGGTGGTTCTTCATCTTGACAATATGAGCATGTTGTCTTTTGTGCTTCTTCTTTTAGAAATTTGGACAATTGTTAAGCCTTGTGTCCCATCTTATCCTGATGATAGCATTGTATGAATGAGAGATCTCGTCCCTTCGTTGTCCTTTCTTCTACAGAATTTCTTGAATGGAATTCTTGATTGTTGAATTTGTTTTGATGGTTTGTGGTTCTCCTGAGATTCCCTTTTGAAATATGGTTTCTTTTTCCCTCCTTTTGTATGAGTAGCTAGAGATTGATATTAATCCCTTGCTAGTAGTGCTTCCATGATTCTCTAAATACGGTTGAGTCCTTACGATGCTTACAGCTTTCTCTCATCGCCCGGTTCCTCCGCTTCTTCTTTGATAAATCTTGATAGGTCATTCTGCAAGGATCAGACCAATCCTATATTTCCAGTACGAGTTGTCTATGCCTTCCGATTTCTCAACAAGCTTTGTGCTACTGACCATCTTATGCTTTCTCCAACAAGATTTGTGCTTGCAGACGTCTTGTACTTTCGGTAACAAAATGACCAAAAAGGTGAAAATGCTCAAAACCAAATTTTGATCTTACCAGGAGGTGTGCTTAGCCTGGCTTGAGTAACTGGTGTCCTGGTTGAGAAAATCAATTTACCTTCAAATCACCGCTCTGGATTTAAGAATTTGAATTATACGGTGCCACGGTACGGTTTTCCGGTTTTACGGTACTTTGTGAAACTAGGGTTTCACTTTTAGGAGGATCTAGCCACTGAAAAGGTAAGCTCTAATTGCAAAAATGATCCTCGGGGGAGGGCACAACTTTCTATTGTGGTAGATTGTTGAAAACTCTCACTTTTCAAAACCCTAATTTTGGGGTCGTTATGATGACGTTTTTCTTCTTCATGATTATCTCTTTCTTCAGGTTGGCTACGATACCATGTTAATGTTTATGCCATTATTATAGTTCTTTGCATTTCATAAGATAAAAGACATAATAAGAACAAGATCATGAGAAATACACATCCACAAAGAGACGACATTTATCCTGGGAAACCCTCTGGGAAGAAAACCCAACAAAAAACTTCCTTATCATAAATAGCTTATACCAATGTTCAGAGATAACTCAACCAATCTGAGAAAATCCTCCTCAAGAGATGTACCTTCTCCTCTCACCAACTTGATTGCGGTTGCCTCATAAGAATGAGCAAGTGAGTGTGTGTGTGATCGAAGTGAGGCACTAGCCTCTTATTTATATCAATGCAGCGATGTGAGAGTCACCATCATGGTAGACCTCTCTCCTGCCTTGGGTGGAGTAAATCCACCTTTAATTAAATGCGTGCATTATAGCTGCTTTGATTAAAAGCTGCTTATTATATTGTAATTGTCAGATGACCCGATCCATAAAGGGATTTGGATCATATACAGTCACAGGCTTAGTTAATCCTCATTGGTGATTAATCTAATAATAAAACTAATAATAATGACATAGTTAATCCACAGTAAGTTTAGTAAATAACAAAATAATAAGAATGCTCTTCACGGTTACATTATTTCAACATTCAATGCCTCCTAGCTAGGAGGTAGTGTTGACATTATAATTAGGCTGGGAGGTGTTACCTCGATGTGTGAACCTGATGAGAATATAATTTTTTGGGAAGAAAGAAGAAACCTAATGAGTTGGCTAATAACCCTAGAGACAAGTCGGCTCAAGGGAGAATAATTTGTATTGGGTTATTAGCCTCCAAAGGAAAGAAGAAGTTGGCGGAAAAGGGAAATATTATATAGGTACTGAGATGAAATTGACCAGGAGCAGTGCTTGAGGTGTATAAATACAAGAGGTAAGTCTTCATTCTGGAAGGTGAAATATCCCTGATCCAATTTGATCAAGAGATATTTGCCTAGATCCCTCTTGCTCTCGTGCCAGATCACGATACTCTGGGGGTTTACGGATCGTTTAGGGTTTAGCAGTAGATGATCTTTGTTTATAGATTTTGATAATAGGTTATTATGGTTGCATCTGGGTTATTATAGTTGCATGTAGCATAACAAGGTTTTACAATCATAAAATGGCGCATGCAATAGCGGATAGGCCAATAACTCAATATCATGAATAATAGCGATTACTGTCATTAAGGATACAAATCGCCACTGAGAATATATATCAGCTAAGCGTCGGTCCCGGAGACCTCATGGATGCATCTTTGGTAGATACAATCAAATGACAAAGAAATGCCCGTGACCGCAAGGCAATGGTCTGCTTTGCGTAACGCGGATAGAATGACCAAAATAGCGATCAGGATGAGCACGGTGGCCTTCTCGGTGGAAAGCCCCGGATCTCAAAACTCAGCCGTCGGAATGATCTCAAAACTACCCCAATCAATGCGCTTTGGTACGCTGCCGATGGAAATATTGTCTGACGAAATCCAGAGCGGACCTCTACGGCTCTAGATCAAAAACCCTGGGGGGTTTGCGCCACTCCTAGGACGAATCGCTAATGGAATTACACCCATTCGAATCGTAAGCTATGTAGCTCAAAGCGATGCGCCTAGATCCCGTGAGTGAAATGGGTTGGAAGGATTTGGCGGATCTGATAGGGAACCCCTGAATGCAAGGCCAAGTAATACGTCACGCATGCATGCGCCTTTCGTAGGCCAGATGGGATACGCGAATTCCAAGTCGGAATCTGATGAAAGCTGACTCAATGGAAATACAGCTAGCTCTCCAACGGAATTGGAATGGATCTGTCGGGACCACGGTCTCTTGCCGGATCACGAGAATCTCAATAACCGCCCTCCTTGGCCATTTGCGCCCTCCTCACAAAATGCTCATGAAATGCACGATGAAATACCTAAATGGTATCTCAGATGGAAGCTGGTGTGTCTCTCAACGAAACCGATCCAAGGGTGGTGGTTTCCTCCAGGAAATCCACAAAACAACAGGTGGAGCTCCTCCTCCTCTGGGAAGGCTCAACATCAAATCATAATCATGCATAGCCAATAGATTAGGTTGCTTTACCCTTCCTTTATAGCTTCGAGAAACCCTAATTCTCTGTTGACATCACTTAACCTAAAACCCTTCCTCTAAGTGAAATATTTGTCCATTAAGTAGCCCCCTTATCACCTTTTTGTTCTGATTCTTCGTTGACTTGGGCTTATGTGACTTTTCCTAAGTATTTTGCTTTATTTATCGTTTAGCCTTAATTCCTCATATTCCTCCATCTGGTTCCCTGTTTGTGTTTGACTATAGTCTACGGGAACATATAGACTACTAAGTCACTCCTGGCAGCTAATCTTGGGGATGGGACATCACAGTCCTACCTTCCAGAGATTGCTTGTCCTCAGTAACATCAATCACAGGTCTTTGCAAAATGTCTCTCCCTCCCATGGCATCCTCAGCTGGAAGACCCCTCCATCTAACCAAGCACTCTCATTGATCCACTCCTCAACTGGTTCTCTACTTATACCATTATCTCCTCGGGTACTAGTTCTAGCTGACCCTCCTCATCCAAAGGTAGCTTATCACGTGAAGTCGCGTCTGACGCTACTTGCCTTCTTAAGACCACGAGGCCGGTAGAAAGAGACATTATGGATCTTGCTACCCTCTGAAACCAGCTCATATGCCACCTGCAGCCTATCCGTCGAATGACTTTGTATGGCCCACAGAACTTAGGCTTCAATTTCTGCTCGGCTCCTCTTCAAGGAGGATTGTCTGTATGGTTGTAACCATAGAAAAACAAATTCACCAACCTCAAAATTGTGCTTGGCCCTCTTCCTGTCTTCATAGATATTTTGTTGGTTTTGAGTTGCCTGTAAGTTCTCCTTCGCTGATTGCATAATCCTTCGACTCTCTTCCATCCAATCCTTGGACCCCGGGACCTACTTTGTCCCCAAATGCAGCATCTATAAATGAAGTGCGCCATTACCCAGCCACGTACTACACGAATGGTGTCATCGATGGACATATGATAGATGCGTGTTGTAGCAATACCGTATGTAACCATCTCACTTACGTGCGTTAACGCCCACATAGTTCCTCGGATATCCTTCCACCCATTTGTTGGCGTCTCTATGCGCCCATGCAATGCTGTGGGTGGTAGGTACTATTAGCCAACTCTGCGTACTGCCGGTCGAAAAGCTCACCTTAAAAGCGATGAAGCGTATCTCTATCAACTGACTATGCGGGCTTAGGCCGTGCAGCGAATGCCTCCCTAAGAACAACTCTTGCCACTGTAGCCTTGTAGTCAGTGGTATGGCAAAGAAATGTCTGCGAACTTGGTCAATCGCTCGACCACTACAAATATCTGATCTCTTCCCTGCACTCTAGGGAGGGCTGTAATGAAATCCATAGAAATGCTCTCCCACTTATGCTTTCTAGATGGGTAGAGTGAAGTAACCACTGCGGGGATGTCATGCGCTTTCGGACTTGATGCAGCGGCAAATTCGTGCACTCTCGTATGTGCCTCGGCATGTCATCCTTGAGGGCCTTCCATGAGAATCTCTCTACGATGCTGTAGGTTTTGAGTATCCACTGATGCCTGGCATTTGGTGAATCGTGGTATGCCTTGAGGAATGCTTCCCAGCCGGGGTGGATTCTGGAATCAAGTAGATCCGGTTCTTGTAGGAAATGACGTCATCAAGAACCCATTATCTATCATCAATCACTTGCCCATTCATTACCTCACAAACAAATTTGTTCTTGGAATATTCCACCAACAAATGAGCTTTCCAATACTGTCTGAGATGTCTCCATCATCCAGACATCCTGGCGGTCTCACGGACAATGCATACGCCACCACATTCCTCTTTCCCTTGACATACTTGATGTCAAAGTCGAGAGCTTGGATCTTTGAGACCCACTTACGTTGCCTCGTGGGGATGCTACGCTCAAGGAAATGCTTGGGGTATTATGATCAGGTCTTCACCAAATCTGTTGCCAACCAGATACTGCCTGAATTGGTTAAAGCATGCATGATGGCTAGCATTTCCTTATGAAGTAAATGGGTGAGCCTCTCTGACTCCTCGAGCTTCCTGCTCTCAAAAATATTGGGATGTCCCCCCTGCATCAATCTTGCTCCAATCCCCACCACGATCGTCACACTCTAAGACAAACGGATGAGAAAAATCTGGGAGTGCTAGAGCGGGGCATGTGCTCATAACCTCAACCTGTTTTGTTGAAGGTGGCTGTGAATCCTCGTCAATGGAAAGCCCCCTTCTTTGTCAAGTCTGTGAATGGTGCTCCCAAGTATGAAAAGCCCTTGACAGATGGCGGTGATATTTGCATAACCCAAAGAATCCTCTCAGGTCTGTGAGGTTCTTGGGTGTTAACCAATCCACAATGGCTCTAATCTTCTCGTGATGTACGCATGCTCCTGTCCACTGATGATGTGCCCCAAATGTAGTAGCTCCCTCATGCCAAACCCACATTTGGACTCCTTAGCATAAAGGCATTGTCTTCATAGTATCGGACCATCTCAAATGTAGCAAATGCTTTCGTCCATGTCTTGTAGATCAATGCGTCCGAAGAATACCGGGGATGTATTTCCTCAGCGCCCCGAGATATGGTTCGTACAAGGCTGGAAAGTGGAATTTGAAGATTGCATTAAATTGATCAAATGGCATGACCAAGAACTCAAATGTCCAAAATGGCATCGGAACATTGTCTTCTCAATGTACTGCTCCCTGATGCTGATCTGATCTGATGGTATCACGAGCATTAGATCGATCTTGTTGAAGAAGACTGCCCATGTAACTCATCCATCAACTCATCTATGCGGGGGGAATGAGTAGCGATTCTTGGTCGTTTTCTTGTTGAGTGCTTTGTAATCGATGCACGCTATCGTAATGTGCCATCCTTCTTCGGTACCAATACTACTGAAGATGCAAAGGACTCTTGTTGGGCACGATGTGTACCATAGCGAGCAACTCTTTGATTGCTTTCCTCTATTCCGATCCTTAAGAACAGCGGTGTCTGTAAGGTCTTTGTGATCGCAGAGTGTAGCCCTGCCTCTATCAATCATGTGCTCAAATCCTCATGCAGTGGTCTCCTGGTGGTATCGGTCCAAAGCTGGCTCCTGCGTTGATGGCTCTACGATGCACGTGGATGGTGCTGCTCCCTACCCTCTGAGTCTTTTAGCGTGGTGATCCAACACTTTCTAGCTGCGTAAACCACACATCACCATGACGAAAATCCGTTCCATCCTCTTCGATGACACTGTCAGGGTGCTTGTAGGCATCCCTCTCAACACAACTCTCGATCCGCCGGTGTCCCTGAAGCTCATGGACAACGTCTGATAGTTGAACCCAAACTCCCCCAATGAATACAACCACTGTACGCTCAATACGGCATCTGTATCTGATGGGTCAACTACATAAAATGTGTCGGTCAAGGTGTAGTTGCCAAGCTTGACCTCTGGGTCAGGGACCGTAATCTAAACATGTCATCGTGTATCCATCCGCCAGTGCCACATGGAATCCCTCAAACTCCTACGTGTGTAACCCTCTCCTGGCTACCAGTGATACGTCTATGAAGTTGTGGGTGGCCCACCATCAACTAAAGGTTGTCATGCGTTGCCCATGTACAAGGCCTTTAAGCCTGAGAGTGTTGTGGGCACTCCTGAAGGGTGGCTATGGTTCCCCCCTTTCACCTCTCTCGAGGTTTTGTCTCCTTGGGGCTTGGTCACGGCGTGTCACATGGAACTTTCCGGTACATTGTTGGCTCATGGAAGGTCTCGGTCCTGAATCAGCATGCGTAGATGTCAAGATGTCCTCATCCTCCTCTCCTTTGCCTGATTCCACCTCAATATGGTGGATCTGTCCCTTCCATGCATCTATGCAGGGGACGGGATCTACTGGGAGAAGCAAAAGCTTCCTCATCAACTCCGTCATGTGATTCATCATCCAACTTGGGCTTGCCTTTCCACTCCCTTGGAGGGTTCTTACGATCCTTATCTCTGCGGTACAAAGGGTTTAGTAAAGGGTTTAGTTCGCGGTACCGAATCCGCCAAATCTAGTGCGCCCGGATGGCATGTAAGAATGAAGGCTGACCTTACCTTCACCGACCTCTCCAAGGGTTCTGTGAGCCCCTTGGTGAATAACATGACCAATGGTAACCGGTGTAATACGCATCAGCGTAGCGCCGCCCTACGAACTACGCAATAAATGCCCCTCTGCGGTGCCGGTCTGTCTCAAGCTGGGCTAAATCTCACGAAGTGGATCCTAGGATCCCCCTCATCAAATCTGTCCATGAGTCTCTCATTGAACTCTCTGTAAGAAGTGATGTGATCGTGATCCAGTGTCACCAATCCGTGATACCACCATTCATGTGCCTCACCCTCAAGTGTAGGGTGGCTTGGCTGATGGCCTCCGCCTCATCATCTGGTTGAGCTTGTAGTAAGTGTCGATTTACGTACCCAAGCTGCGGCGGTGCATGCGGATGATCCGTCAAAAGATGGTACATGGTGAGTTTACCAACTGCCCGGATGAAGTCAAGGGATTATGCCTAGCTGCTGGCTGCTTCTTGCTGGCGCCCCTCCCCTCGTGGGTCCTCACGGGGCCGATTCACGAGTGGTCCACCGATGCTGATGATGTCATGTCCCTGGAGTCCGCGGTCCAATGGTGCATACTCTCTCCGATACTCTGCCGTGTCCTCCGCATGTGTGGTTGGTCTTTGAGCTATCGGTATCTGTGGTGTTACTGGGGCTGCTCTCTGGAAACCGGGAAATAATGGGCGTGGGATCCTACTCATAGAGGTGTATGTCTTGAGTGGGTGGTAGTTAATCTCTTGCACCTTACAGATTCCCACATCTTTTGCATGTGGGCCTTGAGTGCGAGTATCCATCCCTCGCCGGTCTATCGCTACAGGCCAAGGGCTGGGACATGAGTGCAGTGACTAGCTAGCATGTCAGCGATCACCGCATGAAGACCCCTACGTCACGGATCAGCGGGGGTCTTACCTGCTGCGCCCTCACGATTAAGCTCATGCTGTCACCAAGCCTCTTCGACCTCGGCGGCTTCGACCCTCATCCTTTCTGCTTTCGTCGTTACGCTTCTCTAAGTGCCTCTTCCTCTTCCTCTGACCCGGGAGGGAAAGGTAGAAAATTAGGTATGTCCTTCTTACGCTTTATTGCGGCTTTGGCAGAATTGGCGATATTGATCACCATCATTATCCTGACCATCGGTTCTTACGCTCCACTCTCATTTGTCTTTAGTCAAGTTTGTGGGGACTAAAGCTCGATACCAACTGAAATATCACGATCCGGCTTATTTATCCACCCGGGTTACTGAAATTTGGATTTCTGAAACCCGTAGAAGATGAGCAAAGCGGTGCTCATACATGCAGTCGATGATTATTTGAGGCCACGAAAAGAGGCGGATTTTCCGTATTTCCACTGTTGTTATAAGTGTTTTAAGCATGAGAGGGAATGTAAAGGCTATTGGCCACCCTCGATCTGGGAGTGGGCACATACTCAGGATGTTTTACTTGTTAATTATCTTTTCTTCTTGCCTTGGTGAGAGGATTAAATAATTTCACGAGTTTTCACTCGAAAAGACTTTGCTCAAAGCCGAAGTGTGTGTGTTGTGACAAGCGGGGTCTTGGCATGGAAAATCCAATGTCTAGTGTCGGAATGTATATAAGCTCATGCTAGAACACTTATTGGTAGGTTAGTTGGAAATTTGATAAGTCGATAGGTTTTTTTTTTTAAAGTTTTTAGCGAATTAATTAAATTCCCTCAAAACTGGAATTTATTAATTCGAGTCAATAAGTGTAAAAATATGGCATCGGATGTTCTCAGATGCCATATTTACAGTCGTTTTGGGTCCAGAGCATGGTGTAAACCCATTTTTTCCCTTCTTTCGAGGCTAAAAGCGATCATTATAAACTTAAAGAATGTCAGTTCTACTCGAAAGACATGGAAGTGGTTAATTAATTAAAAATTTAAAAAAAAATTTAAAAATAAAAAAAATAAATATGGTTTAAACATTAAAAAGAGTCAATCTCAAGAGGGTCGACTCACCTCTAAGTATGGCCCACTTCACTTGGCCCACGCACCCACTTTCCTACACTCTCCTAAGCCTACGTAACTCTTTCCTTTAGCCTACGTATTACCCACTCCCATATGGCCCACCTCTCCAAAACTTACTCTTCACTCCCATAATACTTTCCCTCATCCTTACATTACGCCTTTCCTCCCACATCTCTCATCTCTACGTAACCCTTGATTCTCTCCCTTAATTCCCCCGCTGTCCCTTAACCTACGCTATTTCCCTCAAACCCTTACGTAATCCCCTCCCCTCACGTGGCTTCCCATCACCTAATTCATCGGCGCCATATCCCTAATCGCCATCCTCTATCACGCCCTCCTTAAGTCCGCGACCTCCCTCTCCTCCATTCACGTGGCCTTCATGATGCCTGACCACTCTCAATCCGCGGCGCCACCCCTCGTGAAGCATCCTCACGCCCTTCTCATGCGGTATTACCTACGCTCCCGCCCAGGCTCATTATCTCCCCACTCCTTCAATCCCTATTTGCCATAGTCAGCTCAACTCACTCCCTAAGTCGCTGCTTTATTTCCCTCATTTACTCATACGTGAGTCCCTTAATCCCATTCCTACCTAACTTCCCCTCCCATTTGCTATTTAAGAGGGTCGACCCTCTTCAGAGGGAGAAGTTGGGTTTAGGGGGAGGTTGGAGTTTTGGAGAAGAAGTCTTATCGTGTCATTTTGTAAATTTTCCCACAATTGAATAAAAGGAAAGAGTTTGGAGCTTTCGACTTGGTGTGGATCTAATGTGTGTGGATGCTAATTGTCAATGTGCCAAATTTGTGTGAGGTGATGTTGTTTCAATTATTTGCTTTCAAATTTGTTGAATATGGATAAGATCTATTAAACTTGTTTGTCTTTCTAGATGAGTTTTCTCTCATTGAATAACAAGATTTATTAAACTTGCTTGCATTTCTAAGTCTTGTTGTTTTATATATGTAGTCAAGATTTCATGCTCTTCTTGTTTGATTGACATGTTTTCTAGATTTCATATGTAGAGAACACTGCTATTTAACATTTTGTTGCAAGTATTTGAAGCTCACGCGAGGTTCACATGCTTGAAGAAGAGGTTGAGCTTGTTTGCATCCTCTTCATCTCAAGATCTTTAAGGACATAGTCCCTCTTTCCTCTACCAAAAAGACTCCAGTACCCAAGGGTTCCAAGGCTATCTTCTCCTTTCTCTCTTTCTCAAATAAAATTAAAAATTTAGTTACTTTGTTGGAAATGCAAGTTGCTTGGATTCATTTCTTATTTCAAAATCTGATTATCTAAGACTACATGAGACCAACTAGGTCTAGGATTGTGCGCTCAAGTTTCATCTAATTAACTAGATCAGCATAAAAATGATCTTCTTTTAGCTTGCTCTTCTTTCAAAATTTCATAAGCTAAAGAGTAGTTTCTTTCCTTCAAGCTTTCAATTCATATTTGGCAACTGTAGTGCCTCTGTATTTCTGTTATAAAACAGAAATACGAAAAGACCCTAAGGAAACTAGCTCTTTGGCTTGAGTTCCTTAGTTAAATTCTAGAAAATTACTACGAAATTACTTAGAAATTTTTTAGAGTTTTCTCTCATAACCCAAGACACTTACAAAGTGTTTTTGGGCATCTTTATCTATGTTTGCTTGCTGTTTTGTGCAGGTTGGTGAACAGATAGGAGGAGACTTTGTCTGTTTTGGGCGGATTGGGAGCATTCGTGACCCCCGGAGGCATCATAAAAACTTTGTAAAACTTGGCAAAACTTTGCAAGAGCTTGTAGGCCTAAATGAATGCTCACAACTCATCCCAATAAGCATTGCGTAAAATCTTAATAAAATGAGCGGGAGCTTGCAGCTCATCTTCAAGCTTTCCAGTGGTGTTGTGTTGATTTTGTCATTTTTGCACAAGTTGTTAGCTTAGATTAACTATTACGCTTCGCAAGGTAGAGACAATAATTAGATTAGATTTCAATTCCGATTACTTCAATTAGGCAAATGGTCCCCTCATTTCGAAGGGGCACAGTCGATGGTTGACATAGTAATCAATTCACACTTTATTTTATAAAATCGACTGATTTCCCTCGACTCAGTTTTGTTCTGACCCTTGATTGCGAGCTCGTCTCGATCGGTGGGTAAAGTTCATACATCTTGGCTGAGAATTGATCGGACTGATAGATTTAATTAAAAAAGCCTCGAGGCCCAAACATTTCACTAATTGAACTTCAAATTAACCTTAATAAAACACGCAGGACTGCCCACGACTCTTTAAGGCAGTCTCAATCATTTACAAGCAACAAATTACAGGCTTCACATTTTTATATTTTGTCGCTATATTTGATGTAAATGCTAGCTTTTTGTTCTTGTTTCTTAGTATCCTTTTTGATGCAAGTTGATTTGATTATATATATTGGTTATATGTTTAAATGAAACTTGCACCTGACAACTGTTTCTTAGTATCTTTTTTATGCAAGTTAATTTGATTATATATATATCGTGGTGAATGATTGTTCATGTTTATTTCAGTTTAATGGTTAATGGTTTGAAGAATCAATAAACTCCTAGATTTAAATTTCTTTTACTTAGATTAAAAGCCTTAGTATATTTGTTAGGGACTACCCCCCTTGGCTTCGCTAGGAGTTGGCCTAGACGGAGGAGTTGAGGATTAGGTGACGGCACCTTAACTCTCTCTTACCCCCAAGGACACACCGAGTGGATTGAATATTTCTTCCACGTCTCCCAGGTGTGTATAAGGCGGCAATATTTTTGGCGCCGTTGCCAGGGATAAATCTTTCTATTCCCGGAATACGACTTTTGCTTTCTCTTTTTTCTTTTTGCTTTGTTTGATGTTTCTTGTTTGCTTAGAATAAACTTGATCATCTGGCGACTCCACTTCAAAAAATAATTTGACAAAATATTCTACAAAGAGGAATTCACAGTTTGCTTAGCTTCATCCTTATACCCGAAGGTGTTTTTGGAGGAGGCTAGCCAAGCTTTCTTCTCAACAGGATCCTTATTAATTTTTGGGTCCCAGTCCATTTCTGTTAGTCTTTTCCTTTTAATAAATCTAATTTAGAAATGGATGATCTTTATAAACCTATTG
>SNQJ01S0162099.1:7223-21502 GCA_010110895.2 Picea sitchensis
AAAAACAAATCTCTGTTGGAATAAAATTTAAAAGAAAAAGAAGAATTAATTGTTTTATTATTTGATAATTTAAAATATACTAATTAAATGAGAAAAGGGAAAAAGGGTTAATTTCTACACTTGCCTTTTTGAGTTCTAATTAAAAGGGGAAAGAGGAAAAATCTAAGAATTTAGGAAACTAGGAAAAGAGGTAAACATAAAAAGGGAAAAAGGGGAACATAAGGGAAAAAGCGGAAGGTCAAACTTAGTAAAGCATCTACCATTTAAGAGATTTCTAATTTAAACTGAACTAAGAATTTAATAAAAGAGAAAGTTATTAAAACTTGTAAGAGAATTTGGGGACACCTAGGAGTGATTCTAGGAGTAACTCTAGGTGGGTGAGGGAAATAAAGATAATTAATTAATTAAAGAATTTAATTTATGGAGGAATGAAGGGGATGGGTGACACTTGTACCGGGAGGAATTTTTAGGAATTTAATTATAAAACTTAACTAAAAGAGAATTTTTGGAGAGTAAGGAACCTCGAAACTCTATATATTGAAGGGAGGTGATGGATGTTGGATGGTCTTCTGTTTGTGTAACGTTACACTGCGGAAATATATACTTGAATGACTTAACTTGTTGGAGTTGGGATACCCAGCTCGGTGAGGAGTGGTAGCTCGACCTTGCGAGGCGAGCTGGGAGCTAGTCAAAATCTCTGGATAATGAGTGTGTGGCCCCTTTGCGGCTTGGGGGGCTAAGGGGGAAGAAGAGTACCCCTAGCATTGCTTGGGAGGTACCAGTGAAGTCTCGTCGGTTGGCATGCAGGAGTTGCACAGAGCGCACGGGACGTCACTCAGAGCGGGTGATCAAGCAACGATACGCTTTCTTCGTTTTGTATGGTAAATTGTTTTAGAACTTATGCTTGAATCTGCATTTTTACTTGCGTAAGTGAACTGATTGTCTACATGGTATTCTGAAATTTTATTAGCCTAGCTCGATGATAGATTGACTCCCATGGCTTCATTTCCCCGCACATCTTGACCACCTTGCTGTGTTGATTGTGACCTTCATGGTTGTTTAGCCTCCATCCCTAGCTCATCAGTCCTTGCCTGAGCAGACGGCTAGGAGCTTGATCTACGGTCGTCGCCTTAGCGTTAAAAGAACTATGGATCTCAACACCCTGCTTTTTTGTGCGAGGATGATGAGCGAAGGATGTCCTGTCAGCCTTCTACCTTTGTTTTCCTCCCTGGGTTGTTTGTTGTCTTGTGTCTTCTAGAAAAAGTACCTCTGCGTATGGATTTCATGCGCCCTTGTTGGTTTATCTCTGCTCTTGTTTTGTTCTCCGTGCCTTGAGGGATTAACCTTGGATTTTTTTGCGCTTGATTGAATCATCCCTGCCCTAGTCTGCAATGGACCTCATGCTTGTGTTTTAACATTGAGACAGTGATTTTATGTGCTGTGTTGGGATAGAAAAATAGTGGATGACTCTGCATTTTCTTGGTATAGAAAATGTAAATATATGAACAATGATTTTTATCTTTAATGGGTGACAGAGAATTTATATAAAATGAACATGAAATGGTCGTATTGTTATTATTGTTGAATCAGAGTGATATAAATCACAGTTATACAATCACAACAATGTGGTTAGTATTGTTATTATTGTTTATTCGCAGGTATACAAATTGTCGTAAGGTCTTTAGTATTGTTATTATTCTTAGTTCACAGACATACACATCCCATAAATGTTGTTAGTATGGTTTAATGCTAAATCCGAGTTCGATCAAGTGTAATTTTTCACTTGACAACGTGTTATACCATGCATGAAGGCGTTATGAGAACATTGAGTCGTTTATATCATGGTCAGTATTATCTGATATACATATTTATGAGGCGTATCCTAGTGATATCCCTGAATTTTGAAGCACAATGATTGATTGTTGCACGGACTGTGTATTTTGTTGACAAAATTTCTTTTTGCTTGTGAGCTGGTGATGGTGGGCGCAGTTCGTGTAGTGGAGTGTGTTTGGGTAGCTATGGTGGGTAGCGTTTTTAAACATGCATTGATGACAAGAAAATAGCACAGAAGAAAACTTTTCTTTTAAGACAGTGATATCACTGTTGAATTAAACTATTTACCGGACAGTAATCTTGATTCTTTTGTCCCAGATTTACAAGATTAATTCCTTTGGTGTACAACGATTGTTGTTGGTAGCAACATTGTTTTAGTTGACATTGCATTGTAAAATACAACAAACTTCAAGATATCACCCAACAAAAGTGTGATAACCTCAGGGATTTCGAATTACACAGAACATCAAATTGCTGGGCAGTCAAGTGTTGGGCAGCGAATGATAAAACCCAACCAAATGTTGACAGTATTGTTCTCTACAATGCTACTCCGTTATAATTTAGCGAGGGAGAACTCCATCACGATTCTAGAAGTAATGCCAGTGAATCGATTTCACTTTTTCCAGCAAATTAATAAATTCCGAGTTTAGTGTGAACACCAAGAGATACCCTTATGGACAATAAATTTCTCTGAGCCATCTCTCTGTTTCTCTGCATTTTTTCCATTGGCAACAATCGCTGCATCCTTCCCCAGTCACTGCGTTCGCGTTTTTCTTTTAGGAACAACTCGACGTCCTTCCCGAACCCACCTCAAAGTTTTCCTTTCATCTGAACAGATATTTTAGTGAGATGTTGTTACGACCGTGTTGCCCACCTCACTGCTTAGCTACCGACTTGCCAATCACCCCTTAGATGGATCCTACCGATTGGTAGCGTTTCCATTGTACCTTTCTCATTAAATATTGAAGGGATAACCACCTTCTCCTTTTTCTTGGCAATTCACTAATTAAGAATCCATTAAACTGTTTTACCCTATAATCAAATTAATAGCTTGAAGTTTTTGGGTGAATCGTTGCTTCCCTTATCTTGGAGTTAAATCTTAAGTTTTTTTTTTTAAACTTAATCTTTTAGAGCAGCTTGTGAATTTCTCATTGAGGAAGAATTTTATTTAGGTTAGTCCTCGATCGCCTATGTTTGGTTACCTAATTCTTCACAGCCCCCTTTGTTTCCTTCACTTTTGTCCTTATCGAGATTTTTATTCTTCCTTGAGTAATGCCTTGAATGATGCTGGTTAGGGGTGAATTTCTGAACTTCCTTGATGTAAGGCTTAACCTTGCACTAGAGTGAAGCATTTAAAGATCAATAAGGATGGGGTTAGATCTAGGGGATGTGTGTAGGGAGGGAATTTTCGATGCTTGGATTTTAATAACTTAAGTGGTTTTGAAATAACAAAGACTCTTGTTTATAAAGTTGTTGTGACCTAGATTTGAGGCACCGATCATGATTAAGGGAGACCCTTGAATGGGTAAGGCATGTGCATCCTTAGATTAAAGAGGATTTTGTTTGTGACTTTAGATGGATAATCTATGCCGAAACAATTTGCAACTTGACGTGCCCCGTTAGAATGGAACCCATGTTAAGTTAGAATGTAATCATGGACTGGTTAGCCTGGATGATTGGTGGGGTAGGGGATGACGTAGTGTGGGATGGCATCACCCCTTGTCTTCATCCTCTTCTGTCTCATCGATCTTTTGTGTGGGGGTAGGTATAGTCTCCCAGTCACTATTCAGTTCCTAGTGTGTCGGAGTTTCCTAGAGTCCTTGGTCAAGATAGCTTATGTTTGCGCCGAGGTTATTGATGCATCTATCACCTGGGAACAACATGATTCTTGATGCGAGGATCATGGTGTGCCCTATGGGATAGCAGCGAGCGAGACCTTGGATGGAGTCAGTGCGTTCGGTGTGAGTTTGTCAGGTGTTGTAAGTTGCTTGGTGCTTGGATTGAACACCTTCAAGCATTAAGATGGTGCGCCTTGAGGTTCTCGTCTTTCTCATCTAGGCCGTTGTGTAGGGGTGGGGAGGTTTTCCCTCATCTTGTAGGTGTGGTCGTGTTGTGTCGGATGGGTAGTCAATCCTCCATGTTATTCTGTGCATGTTTTCCCCAGTCGCCCTTATGCCTTTGTGTGGAGTCTTAATTGTTGTTGCTTGTTCTACGGGTGTGGTGCTCACTTCCAGCTGTGTCGTCTAGCTATAATCATCATTGTTCTCTTGTTTTTGTCAAAAAACAAAAATTGCACTGTTGTCTCGCTTGTAAACGTAATGATGGGGTCGTTACATATGGTATCAGAGCAGGTTCAACCCTGCGACTATGGATCGCCATGATTTCCACTGTAGTAAACTTTGAGTATCATTATAGCACTGCTTAAAAATTTAACTAGATCATTCGGTGATCTCATTTAGAGGACACCTCGGAGGTTCACAACGTGGTGTCATGGAAGGAATTGTGACACCTCCAAAATTTTCCGCACCCTCGGAGTCGAACCCCCCATGGGGAGGAACAAGTGATTGGGTTGGATATGCTTGTTGTAAGGGACAATGATGGTCTGACAAATCCCTTCTAGGTATTGTCAAAGGGCCTTGATTCATCATCGGCACTGAGATGAGGCCAGGGCACTTGAACCACTGAGGGTCCACATCACGCCCTAGCTAGTACCATTACCATCCACCGAGAACTCGAGAGAGATAAGTTCTCAAGTCCATGAATGTCACGGACGACTATGTCATTGAGGCACAGTTGTGGAGCAAGGCATTGTGCTTCACGCTTCACGATTACGATCTCCAGCCTGAAGGTCCGCAGGGTGGTCTTTCAACTACAGGGGAGTGCTCTTCTATGGTGGAAGATGCTCCTGCCACTTTTGAACATGGTCATTGACGACGTGTCATGGGAACTGTTCGATGAACGGTTCCAAGAGAGATATCTTTTGAGGAATTCGTTGAGCGTCAGCTCCACGAGTTCGATGCCTGGCGATAAGGTAACCACATGGGGCCTGAGTACAAGGCCCGTTTTGGACTTGCTTCAGTATGCTCCACACCCAAATTACAAAGAAACTTACAGTCAACAAGTTTTTGTTGGCCTTGGTGTTAGAATTCAACTTCTACTTTGATTACTAGGATTACTGGGCCGAAGAAAGTATGTCAAAATGTGGGGAGACACACTACCAACGTGACTACCTGATGGAGAGGACTAGAGCATCTGGATTAGATGGACCCACTACCGTGGGAGATATGGGCAAGGCCCATCAGATTCATGTAGTGGTGCATAACCACCAGGTAGAGCATCAATCGACTATGCTTGAGATGACAGGTACCGTCGCTGACCAGACCCTTAGTATTTTTATAGATCCCAGTGCGACCAAGAGTTTCATTTCTGGTGCAACGCTAAAAAGGATTAAGGTAAAGGTAGTCAAACAGGATGAGTTTAGCTTCGTAGAGATGGCCTCGAGATCCAAACAAAAGGTTGGAGGAAATGTTACAGGCTGTATCCTTAAATGGGGAGAGTTTGTCATGAGGGCCAACCTATACGTCACGATCCTAGGATCTTATGATGTCGTGATTGGTATGGACTGGTTGGAATCGCATGAGGTGATACTCAATTGTAAGATGAAATAGTTGAGCTTGGTTGATGATGAGGGACAGAGACGTGTGATTGTAGGGAAGAACCAATGATTTTCCCTCAGGTTCATCTCTTCCTTACAGCTACGGAAGAGCATGCGCAAGGGGTGAAAGATTTATGCGATCCTTGCGTTAAACGAGAAGAGATTAGCGGAAGGTTTAGAACACCTTTCGGTGGTGAGAGAGTTTGCAGACGTATTTCTAGAGGAGTTACCAGGGATGCCGCCGGAGAGGGAATTGGAGTTTACTATATACCTAAAACCAGGAACTGAACCGATAGCTAGAACGCCTTATCGGATGTCAACCCCGGAGTTACAGGAGTTGAGAATGCAATTGAAGGAGTTGTTGGACCTGGCACCGATACGTCCAAGCTTGTCACCGTGGGGTGCGCCTGCTATTTTCATACGAAATAAGGATGGGTCGTGGAGGATTTGCATTGACTACCATCAATTGAACAAGGCCACGATCAAGAATCGATATCTGTTGCTGAGGATTAATGATCTGTTCAATCAAATGAAGGGCACGATGGTGTTCTCAAAGATCGACTTGTGATAAGGATACCACTAGTTACAGATTAAGTAAGATGATGTCACTAAGACTGCCTTTAAGATGAGGTTTGGACATTACGAGTTTATTGTTTTACCGTTTGGACTGACAAATGCCCCAGGGGTATTTATGAGTTTGATGAATGGGGTGTTCCGCGAGTAATTGGACAAGTTCATCCAAGTATTCACTGATGATATTTTTATTTACTCTCGGATGACGAAGGAGCATGACGAGAAGTTATGCTTGGTACTACAGTGTCTGTGAGAGCACAAATTGTACGGGAAGTTGTCCAAATGGTCATTTTATCAATCAAAGATTCACTACTTAGGGCATGTCATCTTCGGCGAAGGCATCGCCATGGATCCAGCAAAGGTCGAGGCTATCATGGAATGGCCTACGCCAATGAATGTTCCATAAGTGTGTAGCTTCATGGGTCTAGCAGGATACTATCGATGGTTCGTCGAGGGATTTTTGAAGATAGCAAATTTGATTACAGAATTGCAGAAGAAAAACAAGAAGTTTGTTTGGACTGAGAAATGCGTGGAATCATTTCGGAGGCTCAAGGAGTTGTTGACAACAACACCGATACTAAAAGTCCCAGACATGGATGTGGACTTCTTGTTATGAACTGACACATCCAAGGAAGGCTTAGGTGGAGTCTTGATGTAAGACAGACGAGTGATCGCTTACATTTCGAGAAAATTGAGAAGACATTAGAAGAACTATGCGACACACAATTTGGAGTTTTTAGCCATCGTATATGCCTTGAAGGTTTGGAGACACTACCTTATTGGACAAAAAATTTGACCTAAACATTGACCACTATGGACTACAACACATATTTATGCAAAATGACCTGAACGCGTGACAACGACGTTGGTCGGATCTGCTTAGCGAGTACGATTTCAAGATTACTTACATAAAAGGAACAATGAACCAAGTGGTGGATGCATGGAGTCGGAGACCACGCATCTTTTCAGTGTTGCCTCTTAAGACGAATCTATGTAAAAAGATTCTAACTTTACAACATGATGACAACTGGTACAAAGAGGTCGAGGGTTTTATCAGACAAAACACAATGATGGTACCATGATTTGAAGGATTTTATTTGATAGTGACGGTTTGTCGAGGTTTAAAAATCGGATCTATGTACTGCTGAATGACAAGTTGAGGATGTTGATCCTGAGTGGGGCACATAGAGCAGTTTACATGGCTCACCCGGAAGTCACGAAGATGAGGGTGGACCTTAAACCCTTATTCTTCTGGAAAGGAATGAAGGAAGACATAGTCAACTATGTGGCCAGATGTCTAGAATGTCAGTAGGTAAAGGCTGAACATAGACACCCTGCGGGATTACTACAACCACACGCTATTACAGAATCGAAATGAGAGGTTATTTCGATGGATTTTATTGTTGAATTTCCATTGACAGCAAGGAGACATGACTCTATTTTCGTCGTAGTAGACACTTTGACGAAGAGTGCTCACTTTGTTCTTGTGTGTACGGCGTATCAGGCACTTGAAATAGGTAGAGTTTTCATCAGTGATATTGTGAGGCTACATGGAGTGCCTAAGAGTATTATATTCGATCGAGGATCGGTGTTTATTGGACGATTTTGGATGAGTTTCTAAGAGGCCTTGGGAACCCAACTTAACTTTAGTACTACGTATCACCTGGAGACTGACGGGAAGACTGAACAAGCAAACTAGACCTTGGAGGACATGTTGCACATGTACGTGATGGACCAACAAAAGGGTTGGGAAGAATTATTTTCATGGTTGGAGTTTTCTTACAACAACAGTTACCAGAGCACCATTAATATGGCGCCTTTCGAGTTTCTCTATGAGCGACCGTGTCAGACACCTTTGAGTTAGGATCGGCTGGAGGATAGGGTCCTGGTGGGACCAGAAGTGATTCAAGAAATGGAAGAGAAAATGAAAACAATAAGACAAATGATCCAGGAAGCACATGATTGACAGAAGAGTTATGTCGATGTGCATCGTGTCAACCATAGTTACGATGTGGCGATCGAGTATTCTTGCGGTTGAAACTGCATAAGAGTTCGATCCAGTTGGAAAAAGGGGCTAAAACTATCACCTATGTTCATGGTAACCTACGATATTGTGTAAAGGAGAGGCCCGTGGCCTATTGACTAGCCTTTCTTGATTCTTGAGGCGTTTTGCACAATGTATTTCATGTCTTTGTTTGAGACATTTTGTTTAGTGATCCTACACATGTTTTGACTTGAGCACCTGGCGAGTGACGGATGAGGGGGTGCTCACGGATGGGCCTGTCCGCATCTTGGATCATCGCATTCGACAACTACGATGTTGAACGATAGAGCAGGTCAAGGTCCAATGGGACAACTATAGTCCGTAGTCAGTGACCTGGGAGGACGCATATGATATGTGCTAGCAATTTCCATTTTTGTTTGATAGATAGGCTTATAATACTGTGATACACTTTATTTCAGCATTTATACTGTGAAACTTCGAGACGAAGTTTAGACCAAGAGGGGTGTATGTAACATCCCACTCTGGCACACTGAGAGAACTTATTCTTTGAGGACACTTTCTCGCAAGTGATCCGGATTATTATGCTATTAAAACACTTGATTTTGATTATGAGATGTTATGGGTTGATGACATGGTTTAACTACATTGACATAGACATGTGCTATTGACTCAGTTTTACTAAGTGTGCAGGATTTTGGACCTCAACGATGCAGAGGCATCGATCAAATCCCTTGGACTCCAGATCGAGTCAGGGAGTGTACCATTGGGGTTTGATTGTTTTTCTGTGATATTAGTGCATCTAATTAGATGATATGATATGGATATGTTCTGACATGATTTGTTGATGATGCAGGCTGACGATAGCTTGTCGACCAGACTCGCCTGTGGAATAAAAGGGTCATGCATGACTAACAAAGATGTTGAGGGAGAGGTGTGGACAACAGCCCTACCACAACCTACTAGCACTCCCGCCATGGCTCGAACTATAGGTTAACGTTTACCTAGTTCGAGAGGACCCACGATGTCGCAAGGGAAGACTGCGATAGTTGCTCATGATGATTCTAAGGGGCGTGCAATAAGGTGGGGGCCTTATTCCTTAGATGCCCTTAGTCTCCCACAAGTTCACCTGGCGGAGTATTAACTCTAGGGGTTATTGATGTCTACCAAGTCAGTGAAGAGGCGAGTGACACCCTTGGAGCACGTGGTGTATCCTGAAGGGCACGTTGCACAAGGAAATATATGAGGTGAGTGGCACCCTTGGAGCACCTAGTGCATCCTGAAGGGAACGTCGTGTTATTTTTGATAAATGAATGAACCTAGATGACCTTAGGATGAGCACTGTGTTAAGAATTTTAAAAAATAAAAATAATAATAATCAAAAAAATATTTATCCCTAATAAAATGTTGCCCATCATGAAAATTAAGGTCTAGGTCTAAATTATGCTAGTGGTAAAATTTTATCCTTAAAAAAAAAAAAAAAAAAAAAAAATCTCTGGTGGAATAAAATTTAAAAGAAAAAGGGGAATTAATTGTTTTATTATGTGATAATTTAAAATATATTAATTAAATGAGAAAATGGAAAAATGTTTAATTTCCACACCTACCTTTTTGAGTTCTAATTAAAAGGGGAAAGAGGAAAAATCTAAGAATTTAGGAAACTAGGAAAGGAGTTAAACATAAAAAGGGAAAAAGGGGAACATAAGGGAAAAAGTGGAAGGTCAAACTTAGTAAAGCATCTACCATTTAAGAGATTTCTAATTTAAACTGAACTAACAATTTAATAAAAGAGAAAGTTATTAAAACCTGTCAGAGAATTTGGGGACACCTAAGAGTGATTCTAGGAGTAACTCTAGGTGGGTGAGGGAAATAAAGATAATTAATTAATTAAAGAAGTTAATTTATGGAGGAATGAAGGGGATGGGTGACACTTGTACAAGGAGGAATTTTTAGGAATTTAATTATAAAATTTAACTAAAAGAGAATTTTTGGAAAGTAAGGAACCACAAAACTCTATATAATGAAGGGAGGTGATGGAGGTTGGATGTTCTTCTGTTTGCATAATGTTACGCTGCAGAAATATCTACTTGAATAACTTAAGTTCTGGGATTTGGGATACCCAGCTCAGTGAGGAGTGGTAGCTCAACCTTGCGAGGCAAACTGGGAGCTAGTCGAAATCTCTGGATAGTGAGTGTGTGGCCCCTTTGTGGCTTGGGGGGCTAAGGGGAAGAAGAGTACCCCTAGCATTGGGTAGGAGGTACCGGTGAAGTCTCGTCGATCGGCATGCGGGAGTTGCATGGAGCGCGCGGGACGTCACTCAGAGCGGGTGATCATACAACAATACACTTTCTTCGTTTTGTATGGTAAATTTTTTTAGAACTTATGCTTGAACTTGCAATTTTATTTGGGTAAGTGAACTGATTGTCTAGATGGTATTCTGAAATTTTCTTAGCCTAGCTCGATGATAGATTGACTCCCATGGCTTCATTTCCCTGCACGTCTTGACCACTTTGATGTGTTGATTGTGACCTTTGTTGTTGTTTAGCCTCTGTCCCTAGCTCATCAGTTCTCGCCTGAGTAGTCGGCCAGGAGCTTGATCTACGGTCGTCTCCTTAGCGTTAAAAGACCTATGGATCTCAATGCCCTGCTTTTCTGTGCAAGGATGATCAACGAAGGACGTCCTGTCAGCCTTCTACCTATGTTGTCCTCCCTGGGTTGTTTGTTTTCTTGCATCTTCTAGAAAAAGTACCTCTGTGTATGGATTTCATGCACCCTTGTTAGTTTATCTCTACGCTTGTTTTGTTCTCCGCACCTTGAGGGTTTAACCTTGGATTTTTTTGCGCTTGATTGAATCATCCCTACCCTAGTCCGCGATGGACCTCATGCCTGTGTTTTAACATTGAGAGAGTGATTTTATGTGCTGCATAGGGATAGAAATATAGTGGATGACTCTGCGTTTTCCTGGTATAGAAAATGTAAATATATGAATAGTGATTTTTATCTTTAATGGGTGACCAAGAATTTATATAAAATGAACATGAAATGGCCATATCGTTATTATTGTTGAATCAGAGTGATATAAATCACAGTTATACAATCGCAACAATGTGGTTAGTATTGTTATTATTGTTGACTCGCAGGTATACAAATTGCCATAAGGTATTTAGTATTGTTATTATTGTTAGTTCGCAGACATACACATCGCAGTAATGTTGTTAGTATGGTTTAATGCTAAATCCAAGTTCAATCAGTGTAAGTGTGCACTTGATAGTGCATTATACCATGCATGAAGGCATTATGAGAACAATGAGCCATTTATATCATGGTCAGTATTGCCTGATATACATATTTATGAGGCGTATCCCAGTGATATCCCCGAATTTTGAAGCACAATGATTGATTATTGCGCAGACTATGTATTTTGTTGATGAAATTTATTTTTGCTTGTGAGTTGGTGATGGTGGGCGCAGTTCGTGTAGTGGAGTGTGTTTGGGTAGCTATGGTGGGTAGAATTTTTAAACATGCATTGATGACAAGCAAGTAGCACAGTACAAAAATTTTCTTTTAAGACAGTGATATCACTGTTGAATTAATCTATTTACCGGACAAGAATCTTGATTCTTTTGTCCTAGATTTACAAGATTAATTCCTTTGGTGTAGAACAATTGTTGTTGGTAGCAACATTTTTTTAGTTGACATTACGTTGTAAAATACAACAAACTTCAAGATATCACCCAACAAAAGTGTGATAACCTCAGCGATTTTGAATTACACAAAACCGAGAATTGCTGGGCAATCAAGTGTTGGGCAATGAATGATAAAACCCAACCAAATGTTGATAGTATTGTTCTCTACAGCGCTACTCCGTTATCATTTAGCAAGGGTGAACTCCACCGCGATTCTAGAAGTAATGTCAGTGAATCGATTTCACTTTTTCTAGCAAATTAATAAATTCTGAGTTTAGCGTGAACACCAGGAGATACCCTTATGGACAGTAAATTTCTCTGAGTTGTCTCTTCGTTTCTCTATGTTTTTTCCATTGGGAACAACTGCTACATCCTTCTCTGGTCACTGCATTTGCGTTTTTCTTTTAGGAACAACTCGACATCCTTCCCAAACCCACCTCAAAGTTTTCCTTTCATCTGAATGGATATTTTAGTGAGATGTTGTTACAGCCGTGTTGCCCACCTCACTGCTCAGCTACCGACTTGCCAATCACCCCTTGGATGGATCTTGCCGATTGGTAGCATTTCCATTGTACCTTTCTCATTAAATACTGAAGGGATAACCACCTTCCCCTTTTTCCTGGCAATTCACTAATTAGGAATCCAGTAAATTGTTTTACCTTTTAATCAAATTAATAGCTTGAATTTTTTGGGTGAATTGTTGCTTCCCTTATCTTGGAGTTAAATCTTAAGTTTTTTTTTTTTAAACTTAATCTTTTAGAGCAACTTGTGAATTTCTTATTGAGGAAGAATTTTATTTAGGTTAGTCCTCCATTGCCTATGTTTGGTTACCTAATTCTTCGTAGCCCCCTTTGTTGCCTTCACTTTTTCCTTATCGAGATTTTTATGCTTCCTTGAGTAATGCCTTGAATGATGGTGGTTAGGGGTGAATTTTTGAACTGCCTTGATGTAAGGCTTAACTTTGCACTAGAGTGAAGCATTTAAAGATCAATAAGGATGGGGTTAGATCTAGGGGATGTGTGTAGGGAGGGTATTTTTGATTCTTGGATTTTAATAACTTAAGTGGTTCTGAAATAACAAAGACTCTTGTTTATAAAGTTGTTGTGCCCTAGATTTGAGGCACTGTTCGTGATTAAGGGAGACCCTTTATTGGGTAAGGTGTATGCATCCTTGGATTAAAGAGGATTTTGTTTGTAACATTATATGGATAATCTATGCCGAAACAATTTTCAACTTGACGTGCCCCGTTAGAATGGAACCCATGTTAAGTTAGAATGTAATCGTGGACCAGTTAGCCTGGATGATTGGTGGGGTGGGGGATGATGTAGTGTGGGCTGGCGTCACCCCTTGTCTTCATCCTCTTGTGTCTCGTCGACCTTTTGTGTGGGGGTAGGTATAGTCTCTCAGTCAGTATTCGGGTCCTAGCGCATCGAAGTTTCCTAGAGTCCTTGGTCTAGATAGCTTATGTTTGCGTCGAGGTTATTGACATGTCTATCACCTGGGAACGACATGATTCCTGATGCGGGGATCATGGTGTGCCCTATGGGATAGCGACGAACGAGACCTTGGCCAGAGTCAGTGCGTTCGGTGTGAGTTTGTTGGGTGTTGCAAGTTGCTTGGTGCCTGGGTTGAATGTCGTCAGGCGTTAGGAAAGTGTGCCTTGAGGTTCTCGTCTTACTCATCTAGGCCATTGTGTAGGGGTGGGGAGGTTTTCCCTCAGCTTGTAGGTGTGGTCATGTTGTGTCGGACGGGTAGTCGATCCTCCATGTTATTATGTGCATGTTTTCCCAAGTCACCCTTATGCCTTTGTGTAGAGTATTAATTGTTGTTGCTTGTTCTACGAGCGTGGTTCTCACCGCCAGCTGTGTCATCTAGCTGTAATCGTCGTTGTTCTCCTGTTGTTGTCAAAAAAAACAAATTGCACTGTTGTCTCGCTTGTAAACGTAATGACGGGGTTGTTACATTACGTGATGGAACAAGTGTAAAAAATAAAAGTGTCAAAATGATTTTATTTCTATGATAACTAATCTTATTATTTCCAGTGAAACTAATTCTTTGATTTCTTAAGAGAAGGGATTTGTAAAGGTAGTGTTAAGAAACAAACATCAATATAGCATAGAAAAACGTCAAGAAAAGTACTCAACACCTTGAAAAAGAGATAATTTTAGATAATAAGCCTCTTTGAGGGGGAAACCTCCTTTTACCCCACTTAAATGTTTAAGTACAAGATGATTCAAAATGAAAATGTCTCCTTGATATATATTGGAGACTAGGAGGTATAATTACAACTAATGGCTTAAAGCCGACATAAATAAAATAACATTACTAATCTAATATGCCCCAATTAAGGGGTAATGAGCCACTATTAGAGCTTAACATGCCCCTCCCCTTGAGACACGTGTTGTTTGCAATGCTTGAGTAACTCTGGATGCTTCTGTATAAAAGACTCATCTTCCCAAGTGGAATCTTCAGTCGGTAGTTTCCTCCATTTAATGAGATACTCTGAAATGGATCTATTCCTCAGTTGGCG